>JAMLFY010000345.1:0-39829 GCA_030441495.1 Dalbergia oliveri | reverse complement strand
GCGCAATTTTTACTTGGTAATTTTTACTATCATTAGGAATTACCGATTACCGTAGGTAAATATTATATAAAATTTGAGACTAAACAATCCTTAATAAAGGAATATAACGTTAGAAGAGAAGTTAGGAGCAATTCGTGCAAGTATTGCAAACCCCAATTTTCTGGACGTGTAAAATGACCAAAATGCCCCTGAGGTTATTTTACTCAGAAGGAGGATCGTGGGCCCCACCCATCCTCAAGTGGATGTTTTGATGTTAATAAAGGATTGTTTGTGTTATGTGTGTTAATAGAGGAGAAGAATCCTAATTTTGAGCTCCAACGCTGAAATACCAAAACGCCCTTACCCGTTTAACTCGATTTGCATGCCGCTTGAGCCTTAACCTCACTAAAATGTGTTAAAGGTGTTTTTAAGCCATGATTAACCATTGGTTAACTTCGGGTGGTCTCGGCAATTTTAAGTAAATAACGTTTTGCCCTTTATGGCAAGTTTTACAAATTTTGAGATTTTTGATTCGTCTAACTAAACCTAAGCAATATTAGGCTCAAATTAAAGCTTATTAAATTCTAATTACTAATCTAGAGTCAAAATTATTTATTTAGATTGATTAGAACCTAAAATTGCTTAAAACACCCATTGCTTAGTAATTCACTTAAACCCTTAACCGTAAATTCTCTAAATTGCATGAATACTTGCCTACACCTAAAAATACATGGAACACACAAAATCCTCTTCCACAAGGCTGTAATGCACGAAATTATTGAGTAATAAGTCAGAAAATTATTACACAAAAATCCAAAGAATGAAAACAAAGAATCATGAAACATGGAAACATGATTCCATGTTTTAAGCCACCAAACAAAATGATTTTTCTTCCTTATTTTTTTCTCTAATTTTTGGTCAGATTTCTTTCCTTCCTTTGTCCATTTATGAGCTGCAAAATCTCTATAATAGGCATGCTTGAAGATAGTTTAGATGCTTAGTTCATAACTTACACAAATTCTAGTCTTAGGGAGCACCAAAAGCTTTCTTTCTTCTTTCTCTTGGCTGATTTTTCTCCTTTAGCTTTTCAAGGATATTTTGCTTCATTTCACTCAAGGAAACCAAGTTCTCTTCCTTTCTTTCAAATCAAATTAGGTAGGGAGGTGTTTCTAAGTTCATTTTATGCTAAGACAAGTTATGTTTCTAGCTCAAAAATGATGTTTTCATGAGCTTTCTTTTAAGTTTTCATTTTCAGTTTTCTTCTTCCTTTCTTTTTAAGTATTTTGGCCATATGGCCTAGCTTATGATGAGACCATGGTTTGATGATGAGATTCTTGAGTGTTGGTTGCAAAGCTTTCACAAGTTAGATCTTAAAACTTGAAGGTTTCACTAGTTTCCAAAGCTTCTAAAATTTCAGTAGTTTCTTTCCTTATTTTCCTTTCATGGTTTCCAAATGGCCTAGGAAGGAATGAAATGATGGCTTGATGATGAGGACCTTGAATATGGGTTGTAAATCCATCTCAAGTTAGGCCTCTAAAGCTTGAACATTCCATTTAATGCAAAACTTTAAAGAATAATGTTTTTATCTTGAGGTTTGAATAATAGAAATATGTATTTTTACTTTGTCTTGCTAAGATACATATATTAGGTTGAAAACATAATTCTCTTAAAGTCTTGAATAGCTCTAGAAGAGATCAAGTGAACTTGCATCCACGTTTAAGTTTATGCCTTACACAGCTTATATTTATTTTATGTCATAACTAAATTCTCAAGAATAAATAAATGAACTTGCATATCTCATGTTTAAATTTCAAGCTTGCATTTCATGTTTAAATTTCAAGTTGTCACTTAATCTCTAAAAGATAATAAAGAAGTTGCATCTCATGTTTATTTTTATGCTTCTCACTTTATTTTATAATGGCTAAAGAGTCAATGCATGGCATGTTTATTTTATGTCATCACCTAAAAATCCTAGAGCTCAAAGACTTGCTTATGAATCATAAGCGAAGAAATGAGATAATTGGAGTTAAAGAATTTATTCTTTAAGAAGTCTTGAGAATTGGAGCTTAAAAAAAAATGTAATTCTCATCCCCTCACCGCCCGCGCCCACTACCGCCGCTCCGTTGCTTAGATCTTCTCCCTCTTACTTGGTCCTGTCAATGTTGCGCTCCAGTTCTTGCATCATGTTTACATTACAAGTTCTTGCATCATGTTTAATTTTCCAGTTTCCTTGGACCCGTCAAACTATAGGCGGTGAAAGGTGACGCCCCTGCCCGTCTCAAAAGGACGAATTTTACTTATCAAAAGGGATAAGTATGTGCTTGGTGACGACTAGCAAAGGATGAGCTCATAACCTAGATTACTCCCAAAGGGGTGAAGTATAGGGTGGCCCAGGAAAATGATGATGAAAGTAACTTTAAGTCACCTAAGAAACTAAGTAAATGCATTATGTGAATATGATGTTCTGCTATGCATAGTATTTATGAGATGATGATGAGAATATGATATTCTGCTATGCATAGTATTATGAATGATGAGGAATATGATGTGATTTTATGCATAACTATGTTATTATATATGAAAGGAAAAGTTCATTATAAACATGACATGCTAAGTTTGTGATGCATTATAAGACGCATGATTAAACGACGAACCTCGTAAGTATATTTTCGAACTATAAATCAATCTTAGCATGCTCACTATTTCATAATAACCCGAGGTTCTGGGGATGATGATGATGACACAATGCATCACTAGGTGAGTACCCACTGAGATTTTTTATAAGTTTCTCACTCCCTCTATTTTTCTTTCCATCTCGCTCTTTCAGAAATATAAGGAAGCGTTCGTGAATCACATTGAGGCCTTTCGATCGTGTAGTTGAACTCTAATCCTTAGTTTCACTCGTATATTTCAGAAATCTATCCCTATCCCTGGAGTGTTATTACTAGGTGCCATTAATGATGTCCTTCCATCCATATATTATTTATGTTTTATTAGATTGCCTACACTAAGTCTTATTCCGTTGGTAGGCAAAATATCTATATGATATGTAATTATGGATGCTGGAATTATGGAGCCAATATATTATGATGTGATGTTTGTAAATTCCTATGTGTCTTTTAAATTTTGCTAAATCTTTCACGTTAGCGCGGCTCACGTTTTCAATTATGTTTAAAAAAATGGCTCCTAATTTCACTAAGTATTTTCAAAGCATGATTAAGGAACGAAGCAAAGAGTAAAGTCTAGTAATTAACGATACCGCCAGGTGTATCGGGTTAATTATTAGGGTGTTACACATACCAAGATAATGGCGATTAGCACTTTCTTCCATACAGGGCTTTATATGGTGCCATACCGATGCTTGCATGATAACTATTGTTATATGCGAAACTCGATCAATGGCAAGCACCTATTGAATGTTACACCCCGAAAAATAATAATAATTACTTAAAAATTAATTTGAGTTTTATTAGTCGTAATTTCAAAAATCTAAAATTTGGCATGATGAGACGGCAACGGACCCGTCAAAAAAAAAAAAAAAAAAATTTTTGGTCGATGAATAGGAACCGTCTGCTCACCCGCCCCCCGGGTTAAACCATTGGGCCCCGAAGGTGCCGAAATTAGGAAAACATGGGAATAATGTTAGAAATAGTGTGGAAATGATAATTTTATACTTAATTTTATCGGTAATATCAAATTTGGTACCTGTTTACCCGTTTATGAGATTTCGGGTTCGAGTTTCTGAATATTTAAGACATTTCTAACATTATTAATAATTGATTTATAATTGATATTTATTCATTTGAGACAGTGGAGGGCCAAGATTGATATCTGATTCCAAGATCAAATCCTAACCATCCACTTGGCTTTCTAGTAGCATAATCATCATAAGACTTTGCTTTAATGATGATGACTCATTAAAACACCTAAGCAAAAACTTTTCCCCAAAGGCAAGGAGCATATCTCGGCCATTCCAAGCAAAGGTAGCAGCTGGTTCTTCTTCCATGTTCAAGAGCTCCATCTTAGTTACAATTCACATAAACACTAGCCTAAGGATCTCAAAACCCAAATCTTCCTTCACAAAAATTGATCTACACTCTCACCTCTACAATTATAACCAATTAAAATTTCAAAACCTCATCATATTCACCTCATCCATCTCTGATCAAAGGAGGGTTTGAAGGTGTTTTGGGAGTCTTGGAGTGAAGGACTCTCTCTTGGAGCAAGCTAGAGACAGAGACTAGCCTTCAAGAGTAGGGTTTCTGCTGCCTTTCTTGTGGAATTTTTCAATTCTGTTTTGGCTTGCCCTAATTCCGAAAATTTTGATGATTCTGATGGTTAACATATTGATATTGATGTATGAATTTTTGTGTTGTGTTTGGATGGTTTTAATGGGTTTTCTCTCAAGTGAAATTGGAACTAGGTTGCTGGACTGAATTCTGTTCTGTAATCAGAATTTCTCACGAATTTTCTGGAAAATTTGTGGGTGGTTTCATGAGCCATGAAAATTATATGTTGTAGTTAAGCCCTTAAACTAAATACACGAATTTTCTGGGGTTAATTTTAAGGTTTGATGCCTCAAAAAATTAGGAACCGAATTGTAACTGTTGCTGTCTAAATTGTTGAAACTGAAGTGACAAACTTGCCCGAATTTTTAATCATAGCAATTGATTGAGATAGCTCCTGAAATTTTTACACAAGACTAATAACATGTTGAAATACCTCTGTGAATTTTCTTGTACCATGATTCCATCGAATTCTAGGGCTAAATATTTTGAGAACACAAGTCTGGACTATGAATTTGTGGCTTCTGACCACCAGATTTGCTTATTTTATTGAAGTGGTTATATAACTCTGATTGCCCTGAAATTTTTACAGGTTGTTTTAGACACATTGAAGTGTCATGTGAAATTTTCCTTAAGGGTGGAATGGTTGTTTGGTATGGTAACAAATTGTTGTGCCTAGAACATCAATTCTGCCAGGATAATGAGATGTGGAAATGGCTGAAATTCTATGATAGTGTACATATCTTACTGTGTATGTTCGAAACATATGGGGAAAACAAAACAAGGCTTAGAAGAATTGAGAGGGAAGGCAAAAAGAAGGACTTCCCTAGAAAAGTTATGAGTCGATAGACGTATCGGCTAGGCATAGACCCTGAGTGATCCTAAATGGAAAAAATGAAGTTTGTGATCTGAGAGGAATGAGCTCATGTCCTAGGAGTCTAGAGTCCTATGTGAAATTGTGAAATGTGAATGTATCTCTTGAGAATAAGCCTTCCCTATGTTGAGAAAATTGAGAAAGATATGAGGAATGGAGTTTCTGATTGACATATTATTACTCGATCAATTATTGTGATATTATCCTTAGTTTCCGTGTACGGTTTTCAAGATTTCTGTGTATAATTTGTATGAATATTGTATATGCATGAATTGCTTATGCCTACTGTGTAGTATATGGGAAACTACCTGATGAGAATTTTATAATATTCTCACCCCTATGTGTTTGTTTCCGTGTCGCTCCAGGTTAAGCCAGGGGATGAGGATGCCGCTATGCAAAGGAGTGTAGGATTACTGGAGCATAGGAGTTACCGTTTTATTCTTGTACTTAGTGAAATGAGTATGTATGTAAATGTATTAGAAGACAAATATGTACTAAAGCTCATAGAGGAGCTTCCTTATGTATTTTTAGCTGTATGTTTAATAAACTTGATGTTTACTTGTAAGATGTTTTAATAGAATTACGCTTAGTTACTCGTACGTAAATCGAGCTTGCCATAGATAATTAAGAGAGGTCCGCTAATTAACAAGTAACATCTCTCGAGTATGATATCATAGCTTAAGAATAGGGTTGTACTTGGGAGGATGTTACATTATGGTATCAGAGCTCATCCTTGTAGGACCTTGAGGAATGGACTAGCTATGCTTCCTTAGTAGATGTCATGCATTATAATGTTATATATGTGTATGACTGCGGTTCGGAATGTTGTGGATTGCTGCCACACTTAGCTTGGTATTGAGCCTGATACAACTCAATAATTCTTGTTTGGTGTGACAGGGATCGATGACTTCAAATCGGAATGAGGAGGGGGAGTAGGAAATAACGCGAAATGATGGACACCTTTCGAAATGGCAGGCCATGAGAGACAAGCTGTCTTGCCAACAGGATGATGGAAAGGTTGGATCGACATGCCGAGGAAATCCAGTTGGGAATCCTGAGGAGTAGAAGTGGACATGGAGACCAGAAATTCGCAGAGTTCAGGAAGCAAACCCTCCTTTTCCGAGGAGCCTTCAATCCCAATAAAGTAGAAGAATGGATTAAGGCCATGGAGAAAATTTTCTAGTCCTTCCTTGCACTTGAGATCCAAAGGTGGCTTTTGCTACTTACATGTTAGAGGCGGATGTAGGAATTCTGGTGGGTTGGCACCAAGGGGTTATTTGAAGCTTCTCAGACTGAAGTTACCTGGAAGTTTTTAAGGAGGCTTTTTATCACAAGTATTCCCCTTCCGAGAAATGCAAAGGAGTTGGAGTTTATGGCACTCAACAAGGGTCCATGAGTGTAGCTGAATACAAGCCAAGTTTGAAGAGCTTTGCAAGTTTTCTACCATTTATCAACGTGACCCAGATGAAGCTTGGAAATGCATGAAGTATGAAGGAGGGTTACGTGAAGACATTGAAGTTGCCTGGGTCTCTAGAGATTCTGGATTATGCAACCCTAGTGAACAAGTGCCGACGTGAGAAGGACTCCAACAAGAAGTTAGCAATGGCTAGATCCTGAAGGACACTTCTAACAAAGGTTGGCACCCGAGGACCAAAGCTTCCAGGAGGCTTCGCCCAAAAGAAGCAATTCCAAGCCATCCCATATGAAGACAAGCAAGCTCCCAAAGTCAACCGTGTGGCAAGATTGCCCAAAATGTGGAAAGAATCATGGGAAGAGACCTTGCTTGGCTTGACAAATATGCTACCGTTGTGGGAAACCGGGGCATAAGATTTGGAGTGTCCCGAAAGATATCCAAAGCCTTCTTGAGAAGCCAACTACAAAGCCACAACGACAGTAGTAGGGTCTTTACCATAAGTGCTGAAGGACGTCACTACCCAAGAATTCAACCTAAGGTAGGAACGTTTAGGATCTGATTGAATTGTTTGAACTGGATGTGTGAATTCCTTTTGTGATTTATTTAAGTTTGTCTTTTGAAGCTCGTTTTCAAAGGAATTTTGAGGGCAAAATTCTTTTTAGGTGGGTGGTAATGTACACTTAAAAATAATAATAATTACTTAAAATTAATTTGAGCTTTATTAGTCGTAATTTCAAAAATCTAACAGTTGGGCACTGATTAGAACGGCCCAACGGACCTGTCAAAAAAAAAAAAAAAAAAAAATTTCTGTCAATGAATAGAACCTTGCCCTGCCCCATCTGCCGCCCTACAGCTGAAACCTAGATTGGGGCCCCAAGGTGCCCGAAATTAGGAAAACATGGGAATAATGTTAGAAATAGGTGGAAATGATAATTTTATACTTAGAATTAATTTTATTGTATATCCTAAATTTGGTACGGTTTTACCCGTTAATGAGATTTCGGTGTTTGATTTTTAACACCGAAAGAACATTTCTAACATTATTAATAATTGATTTATAATTGATATTTATTCATTTAGACAAGTGGAAGGCCAAGATTTATCTTGGATTCCAAGATCAAATCCTAACCATCCACTTGGCTTCTAGTAGCATGAATCATCATAAGGACTTGCTTTAATGATGATGACTCATTAAAACACCTAAGCAAAAACTCTTCCCCAAAGGCAAGGAGCATCTCGGCCATTCCAAGCAAAGGTAGCAGCTGGTCTTCTTCCATGTTCAAGAGCTTCATCTTAGTTACAATTCACATAAACACTAGCCTAGGATCTCAAAACCCAAATCTTCCTTCACAAAAATTGATCTACACTTCTACCTCTACAATTATAACCGATTAAAATTTCAAAACCTCATCATATTCACCTCATCCATCTCTGATCAAAGGAGGGTTTGAAGGTGTTTTGGGAGTTGGAGTGAAGGACTCTCATCTTGGAGCAAGCTAGAGACAAAGAGAGACTAGCCTTCAAGAGTAGGGTTTTCTGCTGCCTTTCTTGTGAAATTTTTCAATTCTGTTTTGGCTTGCCCTAATTCCGAAAATTTTGATGATTCTGATGGTTAACATATTGATATTGATGTATGAATTTTTGTGTTGTGTTTGGATGGTTTTAAAATGGGTTTTCTCTAAGTGAAATTGGAACTAGGTTGCTGGACTGAATTCTGTTTGTAATCAGAATTTTCACGAATTTTCTGGAAAATTTGTGGGTGGTTTCATGAGCCATGAAAATTATATGTTGTAGTTAAGCCCTTAAACTAAATACACGAATTTTCTTGGGGTTAATTTTAAGGTTTGATGCCTCAAAAAATTAGGAACCGAATTGTAACTGTTGCTGTCTAAATTGTTGAAACTGAAGTGACAAACTTGCCCAAATTTTTAATCATAGCAATTGATTGAGATATCTCCTGAAATTTTTACACAAGACTAATAACATGTTGAAATACCTCTGTGAATTTTCTTGTACCATGATTCCATCGAATTCTAGGGCTAAATATTTTGAGAACACAAGTCTGGACTATGAATTTGTGGCTTCTGACCACCAGATTTGCTTATTTTATTGAAGTGGTTATATAACTCTGATTGCCCTGAAATTTTTACAGGTTGTTTTAGACACATTGAAGTGTCATGTGAAATTTTCCTTAAGGGTGGAATGGTTGTTTGGTATGGTAACAAATTGTTGTGCCTAGAACATCAATTCTGCCAGCATAATGAGATGTGGAAATGGCTGAAATTCTATGATAGGATGTACATATCTTACTGTATGTTCGAAACATATGGGAAAACAGAAACAAGGCTTAGAAAGAATTGAGAGGGAAGGCAAAAGAAGGACTTCCCTAGAAAGTTATGAGTCGATAGACGTATCGGCTAGGCATAGACCTGAGTGATCCTAAATGGAAAAAATGAAGTTCTGTGATTCTGAATAGGAATGAGCTCATGTCTAGGGATGCTATAGTCCTATGTGAAATTGTGAAATGTGAATGTATCTCTCTCTATGAGAATAAGCCTTCCCTATGTTGAGAAAATTGAGAAAGATATGAGGAACGGAGTTTTGATGTACATATTATTACTCGATCAATTATTGTGATATTATCCTTAGTTTCCTTACGGTTTTCAAGATTTCTGTGTATAATTTTGTATGAATATTGTATATGCATGAATTGCTTATGCCTACGTGTGTAGTATATGGGGGAAACTACCCTACTGAATTTTATAATATTCTCACCCCTATGTGTTTGTTTCCGTGTCGCCTCCAGGTTAAGCCAGGGGATGAGGACTGCCATGCAAAGGAGTGGAGATTACTGGAGCAGTAGCAGTCCCGTTTTATTCTGTTGTACTTAGTGAAATGAGTATGTATGTAAATGTATTAGAAGACAAATATGTACTAAAGCTCATAGAGGAGCTTCCTTATGTATTTTTAGCTGTATGTTTAATAAACTTGAGGTTTACTTGTAAGATGTTTTAACAGAATTACGCTTAGTTACTCTTTACGTAAATTCGAGCTTGCCATAGATAATTAAGAGAGGTCGCTAATTAACAAGTAACATCTCTCGAGTATGATATCATAACTTAAGAATAGGGTTGTACTTGGGAGGATGTTACACTAACTTCCTCTTTGGTCCAAAACACACGCTCTTAACATATCTTCCAAGGTTTCATAGTCCTTTCCAATTGCCCATCATTTTGAGGGTGGTATGCCGTGCTCAAGCATAGCTTTGAACCAAATGCCTTTTGAAATGTTCCCCAAAAAATGTGACATAAACCGTGGATCACGATCCAAGATTATTGTCGATGGCACTCATGCATCTTCACGATTCTTGATATACAACTGAACCAATTTATCCAATGGATAAGTTACCTTGATGGGCAAAAAGTGAGCCGACTTCATCAGTCGGTCCATGATCACCCATATGGAGTCATGGCCAGCTTGCATCTGGTAGACCCTCACGAAATCCATCGAGTACACCTCCCATTTCCACTCTGGAATGACAGGGGTGTAACATCTGTAGAAGGTTTTTAGTGCTCAATCTTCACCTTTTGATAGACTTAAGTACTTACTCACCCATGCGGCTATGTCTCTTTTCAACCTGGGCCATGAAGAACATCTTCTTCAAGTCTTGGTACATCTTGGTAGTACCAGGGTGAATGGTGAAGTGGCTTATAAGCTTCCTCCAAAATCTCCTTTCCAAGGGTCACCGCTCATCGCACACAAATTCGGCCCTCAAACCTCCATAGCTTATCCGTCTTTTAGATGAACCCTTCAACTTTCCCTTTTTTATAGCTTCTAAAGTCTCCTTAAACTCCTTATCTTCTTGTTGAGTCAAGTGATTCTCTTTTTGAAGTCACTTATTACACTCAGACGGCACACCCTCATGCTTTCAGTGGTCAGAGTCATCCCTAGTTTAGGTCTCTAAACCTTTCAATCAACTCTACCTCCTTAACCATCATCCAAGATAGGTGTAATGACTTTTGACTCAAGGTGTTAGCCACTACATTAGCTTTGCCAAGATGATAATTCAACCCAAAGTCGTAATCCTTCAAGAATTCCTTCCATTCTTCTCCGCCTCATATTCAACTCCTTCTGAATCAAAGAAGACTCATACTCTTACTACAGAAAACACCCCAAACTTCACTCCATACAAATGGTGTCGCCATACCTTCAAGGCAAACACTACAACGGCTAACTCAAGGTCATGGGTGGGGTAGTTTGCTTCATGAGGCTTGAGTTGTCTGGATGCATAGGCCACCATGTAGCATCCCCCTGTTGTTTTATGGATTATGACTTGTTGCCATAAACCAACACAAGCCTTTTCAACGGTTTGTCCTCACTCACATGCTTCCAGAAAAACTTTCCAAAAGGTCACCCATCTTTTCAAATAAGCACGCTCAACCTTGGAGTTCTTTAATGACAGGCTATCAAAGAAGACGCACTTGTTGGCATAAGTAGTACGAAATCAATTCATTAAGCCATCCTCAGCGGATAGTCCCATACCCATAGCCTCAAGATCCTCTCATTTTGGCTGCAATTTCGCTTCATTCATGTAGCCTCTCCACTTAGAGGCCTTGCTAAGAATCGCTCCTTGCTGTGCCCGCCACTGGCAATGACTCCTACCCTCACACCGTGTGTCATGCCCCACCAGCTTCGGCCGGTCTCCGAACCACACCGTAGAATGGGAGAGGTGTTACATTACATGTAACGCCCTACGAGGGGCAAGAGTGATCGCGGTGCAGAATGACCCATAAGGAGCCGGATCCCTGCAAGGCTTCTAAGAGAGTTACATGAATGAACCGATTATATGAGACGTGATCCTAGGCTTGGATAAGACGGACTATATAGTTGAGGATGACTTATATGAATTGATTCATACTACCTATGCTAACAAAATGCATCTTCTTTTCAATAGCCCATCACTAAAGAACTCCACAATTAAGCGTGCTTAGCTTAGTAGGATGGGTGACCTCCTGGAAGTTTTTCCAGGAAGCGACGTTGAAAGACCCATGTTGGTTTGTGGTACAGTTGTTAATCCATAAGTAATAGGGCATGTTACACACCACTTGCCTATTTTGCATCAACACACAATGTAAACCTTTGCCCAAAGCGTCACAATACACTTCAAATTGGGCATTGGGTCTATAAATGTACATCTGGGTTATGGTTAACTTCACCTTTAACTCTTGAAAACTCTTTTCACATTCCTAGTCCATACAAATGGGCATTCTTCCTGAGTAAGCTTGGTCAAAGGTAAGGAAATCTGAGAAAATTCCTTAATGAACATAATAGGAATAGCCAGCTAATCCTAACAAGCTCCATATCTCGTCATCGTGGTAGGTCTCTCCTAGCTTATCACATCCTCTATCTTACTAGGAGCTACTCTTATGTCCTTTTGACACTAAATGTCCTAAAAATCTCACTTTTTCTAGCCAAAATTCACACTTAGATAGCTTCTAATATACAACTTCTTTACCTTCAAGAATTTTCAAAACCTACCTTAAATGATGCTCATGCTCCTTGCGGGTCTTTGAATAAATTAGTATGTCATCTATGAAAATGACCACAAACTGATCTAAATATGGTCTAAAGATCCATTTATGTAGTCTATGAACATAGTAGGAGCATTAGTCAATCCAAACGACATTACCATGAACTCAAAGTGGCCATACCGAGTCCTACAAGCAGGTCATGGGTATGTCTTCATCCTCACTTTAATTTGGTGATATTGAACCTCAAATCAATCTTTGAAAATATTACCGTCCCTCTCAATTGATCCATCAAATTGTCATTCCTAGGCAAAGTGTACTTATCTTTTCAACTTGCGACGCGTTTTAATGGCCTATAGTCTATGCAAAGCCTCATATTCCCATCCTTATTTTTGACGAACAAGTCCTGGTCCCCATGGTGATGCACTCGGTCTCATAAAATTTTTCTCTAGCACTTCCTCAACCAGTCTTCAACTCAATTAACTCTAGGGTGACATCCTATAGGTGCTATGGAGATAAGTCCCATTCCTGGGATTTACATCTATAAGGAACTCAATCTTCTCATTGGAGGAAACTCGGGGAATCTGATCTGAAACAATCAGGATAGCCTAATGATAGGCACATCATCGATATTTTGCTCAAAGTCTACTTCGCTATGGCTAGAAGAACATATCCCTTACTTTTCTTCCCCATAACAATTGACTTCTACAACATTTAAGTAAAGGCTTAGAGGTTTACTAGGGCAATAGAAGTAGGGAGAAGGTAGACAACTTTGCATAATAGTTTAACATTAGACGTTGCGAAGCCAATCCATGCTGAGAATCATGTATAGACCATGCATATTTAAACAAGTAAATCTAGATTGAAAGGTTTACCTTCAATAATGAAATGGCAATTTAAGAACATCGACAAGTCCTAGGCTTTATGAGTTGGGTGTAGAAACAAGTTATCAAAAGGAAGTTCAGGCACATACATTTGCAAAGGCTCGAACACTAGCATGTGATATGAATGAATGAGTTGCACTAAAATCAAATAGTACAATAAAGTCCTGCCATTCATTTCACACTTACCTTTTATGAGGTTTGGACTTCGCGAGTCTTCACATTGAGGGTAAAAACCCTCCTTAGTGTGCCAGGGCCCTTTGGGCTAGCTCAGGCCCTTTGGGGTGCCTTGCCCTTGGGACCACTTGATTCTCCATGGCTAAAATTCTCTGAGGGCCCCTGGCTCTAGCCTTGGTCCGAACTCGGCCTGGACTTGGACTTGAGCTCCTGAGTTATGGTGCTAGTTTCTTAGCGAAGTTTCAGTATCGGTGCATTAGCATCTTGTGTTCATCTTTCAATCACACGACACTTGTTGACTAGGGTAGGGAGTCCCCTACTCCAAGCTAATGGCGACATTAATCTTCGCCTTCAGCTTTAAGCCTCACACTTGACGCATTTCCAAAATTCATCGGGGTCCCTTGAAAAATCTGGAAGAAACCTGACGACCTTCAAATTTCGTGGTGTACTGTTGCGAGACTCATCCTCCCTTGGACTAGCTGCATGAACTCTATATCCTTGGCATTCCTCACAGATTCCATGAAGTACTTCTCATAAGTAAGTCTTCTGAACATCTCCCAGTTATCATCATTTCTGACGTCTCCAATAGTCTTCGGGTGCCAGTTCCCACTAGAATCTTTGCATTCGCCTTCAACATGTAGGCAGGAAAAGTCACCTCCCGCTCCTCCTAGGCGATCACCAAAAAGATCTTCTCCATGCTTTCGATCTAGTCATCGCTTGGTTTGAGTTCATGTCCTTGAGACTGGTGGTTTCGCCTTAACGAAATTCTTCGAACCTGACAAGTTCAAGTCCCTTAGTGGTGTTTACCACCATTGTGATGGTCCATCCGTTTGAACATCATTTGCATGGTTTTTGCCATGTCCCAAAAGGCTTCTGCCATCTCTCTCTAATCTTGACCACTCGAGCTTCAACCTGATCCTTCCTGGGTTACACCATTAGTTCCTAAGCACACAAAGTAGTAAACACAAGGTGATCATGCTCAATACTCCATGTAAAGTGAGCTAGTTATCATGGCACATATGCACATACAGTGGTTATGCATTTTTATCCTATAACTTATTTTATGATAAAGGCACTACACATGACATAACTATCACATTATGCTTAAAGAACATAGTTCATCCCAATCCTTAGGCTCCGTGAGAATTGAACTACTCTGAGACCAAAATATAACACCCTAAATATTTAACCAACATGCCAGGACGCATTCAAGTTAATTATTAGTTATTACTCTTTCGTCTTGGCTTTTAACTTTAAGGTTTATAAAATACTTAGCAAAATATGGGCAAAATTTTTTTGAACTTTAAAACCAAAATGCGAGCCGCGTATATAGAAATAAATTACGTCATCCATCTCACGTATAAAAGAAGAAAAGAAGTATAGAAGCATTATAGGCATACATGAATTACAAATGAAACACAAAATCACTAGCAAGAGGCATATCATCATAGATTCATATATATATCACCAAAATCAAGTGTTCCTTTTTTGCACACTACAATATACATATAAATATATAAATATATATATATATATATAAATATATATATATATATATATATATATATATATATAATAGCATCTGATCCCATTTTACAAAGGTTGGATTAAGTAGGCATCCATAGAATTCATGAAAGAAAAGCTAATACTAACTAGCTAGACCTCGTTCCCACTACTCCTATCTTGGGTGCAACTAGGTAGATAACCTCTAAAATAAAAAGGCAAATGAAGGCTATCCTATCCATAAATATGCTCCCTGCCGCTCCAGGTCCACCGCCGACTCCTACTATTGTTGCTCTCGGAAGGCAGGAAGGTTAACCAATCCAACGGCTAATGCATAGGGTGTGGTAAGAAGGAGGGCTTTGATGTGAACTAAGGTAGTGACGAGAGCTCCTCTATCAGCGCCAGAACCCTCCATCGCTACCACCTCCCCACATCATAGTGAACGGAGGGTAGAACCATAGGAAGACAGGGGGTGGCAATCCTTTCTTGATTCCTCCACCATGGGCTCAGGTAAGGCCAGGTAGGACCGTGGCACATAGTCGAAATCACAAACAACCAACACAGCAAGGTGGGTACAATGGATCTACTCCCCGCAGAGATGAGGTCTATGAGCGGAATTCGGAGATGGGGAATCGAGTATGCAAAGGGCACTCATGAAGACAAAAAGGCCCACACATCGACCTACGAAGTGAGATTCTAATGAGCAACATCAAAGTGCATCTCCCAGGTGGGAGAGCATCAATGTAAATCACGGAAGGTTGCCATCTACCTCTGAAGAGGATACTGAAAGAAAGAGGGGATGAGAAACTTTATATAAGAATATTAGTAGGGTTTTCACCTCCTAACATGTGTTATATTACGTCTCAGGAGCTCTCGGGTTTCATTATGAAAATAGGGAACATATGCATAGTGTTCAATTATTAGTTTCAAATACCATTAGCCAAGGCCCGTACATTTTAGCATGAATCTTAATGCATGAATACAACATACTAAATCATGAATTGCATGTTGATGCCATAAGCAAGATGTCATAGAATCATATTTAAGTGGGCATAACATAGAGAATGTAAAGTTCTTCTAACATGATCTTTCCTCATTATTCCTTTAGGTGACTTAAACTTCATATTTCTCTTTTTCATGGGGGCCACCCAAATGCTCTCCCTATAACACCTTAAATATTTAACCCAACACACCTAGGACGTGTTAAGATTAATCATTAGTTATTACTTCCCTTTAAACTCGTATGTAAAATTACTTAGCAAAAAATACGAGTAAATTTTTTTTTGAAATAAATTATTATGCGTAAAACAAAGTGCGAGCCATTGCGTACACCATAAGCGAAAACATAAAGCAGGAGTAAATAAATCATGCAAAAGCAAAAGCAATAAGGAACATCGCAATCATAAAAACATCCATCATAATATTAATCATAATAGTTTAGTACATCATCTAAAATATAAAAGAAAGCATAAAGTCTTACCCAGAATACGTAGGAGAGCTTGCAATATCCGAAAACATAAAATACAAGAAAACATACAAAGCTAATACATGGAAAAACCCTCAAAAGATGCTACCATGAACAGGGACCCTCCCCTCTAAGAGCCTATAGAAAATGCTACTCCTCTGAACCAAGGAGACTAGCCCGCAAACTGCGAAGCTCTTCTAATGTGGCCCAACTAAAAAGGGGCGTGTAACACCCTAAAATTTAATTAAAAATTAATTTGAGCTTTATTAATCTTAATTTCAAAAATCTAATAGTTTAGCAATGATGAGTGTTATTTAAAAAAAAAATTTCTGGCCGTGAATAGTAACCTTGTGGGCCCCACAGGCCGCCCTGTAAACTAAACCTGAGATTCCTGCCCAAGGTGTCCGAAATTATGAAAACATGGGAATAAGGTTAGAAATAGGTGGAATGATAAATACTTCAAATTAATTTTTGGGCAATATCGGTTTAATCGGTACGTGTTTACCCGTTGTGAAATTTCAGTATGCGGTTTTTAACACCGAAGATATTTCCATCATAACTAATGGATAATATCCACCTCTTTAGAGTATGTGGAAGGCCAAGATTTAATCTTGGAATCCAAGATTAAATCTTACCCATCCATTGTTGCTTTGTCACCTAAGTAATGATTTCTTTGGTAAATATCTTCCATGAATTTTTATTATAAGAAGTTCAGTCACCAACTTCCCCTCCAAGACAAGAGCAATTTCATGGTCAGCAAGAGGAAGAAGAGAGCAGCCACCATTGTTGTCCTCAAGAGCTTGTTCTCAGTTCCAAGCCCAAAACGCCAAGCTAGAGTTGTTGGATCATAAAAGTTCTTCACTAAGCTTATTCTTAAAATGAACAAAATCTCAATCACTCATCAATCCTTACCTTTCTCCCTCACACATCACTGATATCAGAGGGGTTTTAAGTTAGATTGGGAGCTTTGAGGAGAAGGAATCAAGTTTGGTTAATCTTGAAGCCAAGGAGCTAATAGGTTACTACAAGTAGGGTTTTGTTGCCTTTCTTTGTCAAATTTTTCTGATCCTTTTGGCATGAGCTAGGTCCAAAATTTCTGGTTGTTTTGGTTGATATTATGTTGATATTGATGTGTGATTTTTGGTGGTATGTTTGGATGGTGTTAAGAGGGTTTTTATCAAAATAAATTTGGACTAGGTTTCTGAATTTCTATTGTCCTGAGGGAGGAGTGGTTTTATGAATTTTCTAGTATATTTGTGGGTGTTTTCATGAGCTATAAAAATTATATGTTGAAGAGAGCACCTTAAAATGACTACATGAATTTTCTTGGGTGTTAGTTTTAAGGTTTGTTGCCTCAGAAAAATCAGAAACTGAAATGAGGCAAAATGCCGTCCCTATTGTTGAGACTGAAGTAGTAAATTTGTCCAAATTTATTATCATAGCAAATGATTGAATTAGCCTTTGAAATTTTTACATGAAGTTATTAACATATTGAGGTATCACTGTGAATTTTATTGTGAGTTGATTCAATTTTATAACCTTAAATTTATTTTGATGAGAAGCAAATTGTGCTACAATGGGTGAAAACTGTCCATTGTGCTGAAATGAAATAATGCTTTGAATTGAGAATGTAATAGCATGATTGAGATTATATTGTGAATGGATGCCTTATATGCATTATGCATGCATTTGAAAAGAGAATATATACAAATTTCAATCGTGCATGTTCTAACATATGGACAAAACAGAAACAAGACTTAGGTTGAATGAGGGAAGGAAATTGAAAAGTAAACCCCCAATTTATAGTTGGTAGACATATTTGCTGAGGAGAGATCTGTGCGTTATTCGAAATGGAAAAAATGAAGTTCAATGATCACGTAATAGGACCAGTCTTAGCCCGAAATAATCTTATTTCCCTTGTGTGGTGTGATCCACCATAAATACCCATTGGGTATAAACGTGAATCTATTGTAAGAGTTTATTTAAAATACCCATTGGGTATAAACTAAGTTTTTCCTATGTCAATGAAAAAGAAAAATGCACTAATTGACTTTCTATGGCCATGATGGAAAACAGTGTCACTTTGAGATAACTTTACCGTATTTGACATATGTATCACCTATATCATATGAAATCCTTTAAGTAGATTTACTTTCTATGTGTTTGAGCTTTGGATATATGTACACGTACTGATCTGATTGTTAAAAGCTACCCACTTCGAAAGGATGATTTTGGAACCTTAAAATGAACCTTTAGAATATATTGCATGATCACAGTTTTCTTAATAAATCCAAAGTGGCTGGGGCAATGACGATGACATTATGATTGTGATTTGGGAGTTGCCCTACTTGAGAATTATAGAATTCTCACCCCTATGGTTTGTGTTTCCACGTCGCCTCCAGGTTAAGCCAGAAGACGATGATGCTTGTGACGCAAGGAATGTGGGACCGCAATATATATAGTTATGTTTTATTCTATTGTACTTAGTGGGATGGAAAATGTATGTAAATGTATTAGAGGGTAAACATGTAGTAAAGCTCATAGAGGAGCTTCCTTTTGTATTTTAGCGTGTATTTCAATGAATATGGTGTTTACTTGTAATATGTTTTAATAGAATTACGCTTAGTTATCTCACATGAACGAGCTCGTATAGATAATTACAAAGGTCTGCTAATTAACAAGTAACAACTCTCGAGTATGATATCATGGCTTAAGAATGGGATTGTACTTGGGAGGATGTTACATGGTGCGGGCATGCAATCGTCTAGCTACGGCCTCCCTCGACCAGGGCGCCTTGAGGCTAATGTACACGCCTCATAGACCTTGGCGAGAACCGTGCTCTCATGACCCTGTCGTGGCCAAAGGCACCAAAGGGGCGAAATCCTCCAAGTAAGGATCGGGAGTCCTGGAAACAGGTCCCTCCCTTATCGATACGAAGGGCACGTAAACTCCAAATAGTCACGTACCGTTGAAGATGATGGTCAAGCACAGTGGTTCTGCTCGTCACGGGGTCGCGTCCTTTCGGAGATCAAATCATCGCCGGTAAGGAGAGGTCGGGTAAGTGAAAACTAAGAGAACCGGAAAAGCAAATGGTTTCCCCATGTATGCAAAAATGCGTACGGCACAACGACCCTCAAAGTGGAGGATCTATACGGTCGTAAGTGCACCTCCCATATCGGGTGTCAATGAAGATCACGAATGATGCCATTGCGGTTTGTAGACATAACGGAAAGTAGAAACAGAGAAAGGGGTGAGAATCTTGTTAAAGAGTCTGAGAGGAACCTCCTATCGTAGTGTCGTCGTTTACGTCCCAGGAACCTTGGGTTTATTATAAAAAGGTTGAACATGCAAAGGTTCATTATGAGGTTTTCTTAAAAATGATTATCCAAGGTCCGTGTCTTTCATGATGAATCTTAATGCATGTATCCAACATAGCATGGACATGAATACATGGCAATACTTAACAACAATAAAGCATATCATCAACAAATAGTTCACATATAGTGGCATGTAACTTCTCATGATGAAACTTCCGCTTTCATAAGCAAGATACTTCTTATCGTTTCTCATTTCTCAAACTTGTGACATCATGATGTTTAAAACAATAGTAACCAACCCCTGATACTAGGCTATGAACTCATACCTTAATTAGTCGTCACTAGTTCTTACTTATCCTCTTGATAAGTGAACTATAATCATAGAAATAAATCTTGAACTTCTCAGAGTATCGGTAGGGGAGCTAAGGAATCACCCATCATGGGACTTTCTTCCTTCTTTGAAATGCATCAACTTGGTTAAGACCAGGAGTTTGTCCCTTTGGTAGGCTAATGTCGATGCCCTCACAGCTTTACCTTTTCCTCACCATAGCAGGAGAAGTACGTCTTAGTTGAAATGCATCACCGGTTAAGACCAATGACATTGTCGCTCTGATATGGCCCCCACGACCATACCCTCCACGTGTTTCCTTCTCCTCACCGATAGGAGAAATACGTCTCGACATGTCACATATAAAATCTTTCTTTTCAAAACCTTCTCAAGTCCCTCAAATTTGATGAAAATTCGCAGGCATAACCACTATACTCCGAATTTCCTCAAATTTGAGTCATGCCACATAATTCATCCACACATATCATCCTCATGAAACTTTCTCAATTAAATAGATCTCTAATTTACAAGAGCATATCCTACTAACTATTCATATTCCACATTCTCATGCATCACAAACATGGCATGCCACATCATCACATCAACATGCCACAAATACACATATAGTCTCATGCTCAAGATATTAACATATTCATATCATTAGTATGCCCACTCGGTCTCATGCTCACATCACACCTCTTATCTCATGGTGTCTTATGCTTTAGCCCTTAATTGGTCTTAAACTAGTGTTCCATTATCCTAACCTTCATTATGAATTTTTATAACACCTAGGGATCATTACTTACAATTTCCCCTAAAGTTTATGATTTATAACATAACCAAACAGCTCTAATTACTTTGGGCAGAATTTTGCTTTATGATTCAGGACCTAGAATCTCCGTCTTTGACCCTTTCTAAATTCCTTCGCCTAAGGCTCTATAATTAACTCCTAGACCAATTATGAGGGATTCCTACACATATTAACTAATTATAAACCATTTTTCTTAAGTCCAATTATGCTGGGATAGAATTACAAATTTGTGTATCTAAGTGTTCTAGAATTCACATTTTAAGTCCTTTCTAGTTACTTGTTCTTCTAAACTTCCCTAAATCATTCCTTGCTTCACTAAACATAATTTTACACATTTTAACACCATAAAACAGAATTTATACATTGGCCAATCAACCAAGGCAGAAAACGAAAATATATAGCTCATATAATCACATAATTTCATGATTTAAATGTATATAAGTTGCTAGTTTCTCTTGGAATCATTTTAGTAACTCAAAACTCATTTAGAAACCAATAATCTCATTAAAATCACATAAATATATGCTAGGTTAGTAGCTAATTCATTTAGCTCAAGGAAAAGATTTAAAACACAAAATTTTGTTCATAAAGTTCCTTGAGTGTACCTAAGCTTAGAAAATTCCAAGACTTAGACTATGGGCACTTATGATTAGATGAACTCATCTCAAGTCCATCATCATCATCATAAGGCCGAAATGACATCCTTGGAATGCCTTCATTTTCTAAAACTTTATGCAAGATACTTGGGCAAGTCTTTGAGCTCTAGGAGGTTTAAGTGATGACATAAACTTAAACATGATATGAATTTATTTTATTCTTCATTAGAAAGTAAAGTGAGAGCATAAAATAAATATGAGATGCAACTTATTATTATCTTTAAAGATTAAGTGATGACTTGAAATATAAACATGAAATGCAAGCTTGGAATTTAAACATGATAATGCAAGTCCATTTAGTTATTCTTGAGAGTTTAGTGATGACATCAAAATAAACATGCTATGCAAGGCATAAATGTAAACATGTGTGCAACTCATTTTTATCTTAACTAGAGCTCTTACAAGACTTTAAAGGAACATCATAACTTCAACCCAAATATGCACCTTAACAAACATAAAGTGAGCTTTAGAGTTCTTAGCACCATGACTTCAAAGAAGTCTTTGGTTTTGAACTTCATCATCAAGCTCAAAGAAAATAATACAAAAGCTTAACACTTTGTCTAAACAAGATACAAAGAACTAAGTCATATTCTTTATTTTATTGCTCATGGGCTTCAATCTAGAGTAAAACTCTTAGAATGACCGACCAACTTTAAGGTTGGCAAGGGTAAGCTTATAAGCTTTTTAAACATAGGATTAATTTTCTTTAACAAAAATTTTGTAATCTACTTAACATTTTTAGTAAACTTTGTTCAAACCAAGGAAGAAAAACTGAAATCTTTAAGGGAAGAAGGAAGAGAAAACCGAAACTCTAGCTAGGAAAGAAAAGGAAAATTGAAACTTGAGTGTTATTCAAGTGGCCTCAATGAACTCAAGAGAGGGTGAATTGAGTTCTAAAACTTTTTCTTTATTTTCACACTCTAGTTACTCTTTCAATAAATTTTGAAGAGTTGGTTAAAAAAAACTTAGTTTAATATGTGCAAATGCAAGAGATAAGAGAGTGTAATTATGTCTATGAAAAAGATTAATAGGACAATGAAAACTAAATTTGCAATGAATGTAAAGAGATAAGGGAAGAGAGATTGCAAACTTGGTTTATCCTGGTTCGGTCACTTCCGTGGCCTACATCTAGTTCTCTTAAGTAACCCACTTGAGAGTTCCACTATCGCTTCAATCTTTACAATCTACGAGCGCTCTTCCACCCAGGGATCCCTCACCCTATGTTTGAGTCTCTCAAGAACCAAGAGATGCCTCACTCTTGTTCTTACAAGGGATACCTCACCCTTTTCACAATCTCAAATAAAAGAAAGAATTCAGGGATTCACTCTCTGAATAGAGTAGATGTTACAAATTGAAGCCCTATAAGGTTTCTCAAGAATAAGACAATTTGGCCAAGTATTGATCACAAATATTTCTGATTGAGAATGATTGAACAAATGATCTTTGTAGTATGTTTTCTGTTTTTTTAAAGAGTGTTAAAGAAGAGTATTTATAGAAAACAATTCGTGTAGACCGTTAGGGATTGACCCAAAGGATGTGCCTCTTCAAAACACACTCTTTGCACATTTCTGGGTATTGTAATCGATTACATGAACTGGTAATCAATTACATAGTTCAAATTTTCAAACTTGACAACGGTCAAGTTCCTGGTAATCAATTACATTCTGTGTGTAATCGATTACATAGTTCAATTTTCAAATTCTTGGCAAGTCAAGTTCCTGGTAATCGATTACCTCGATTACTGATTCTAGAAATTGAAAATATAAGTTTTAACACACTTTTTCATTCTCAAAACATCATTTAAGCATTTTCTTCTCAAATCATGCTTATATTGTAATAAACCAAAACAAATTTTTCATAAAGAACGATTAAATTCTTTTTTTTTAAGATAAATTTTCCTTAAAATAAACTTGATTAACTTAAGAAAAAAAGGCCAAATAAACTTCTAAAATAAAAGCCTTTTAACAACTTAATCTAAGTCCTAATTATTCTAACCATGACTTGATCGTTTGTCTTGATCATATCTTCATGAAATTCCATGTTCTTGTGCTTCCACCTTTTTGTGATATGTATTTTGGCATCATCAAAACCTACAACATCAATTCACATTGAGCAAGGAAAAGGAAAAGAAACCAAGAGCATATATGGTCCAAGACCAAGTTTTTCAAGCTTTAGAGGTTTTTCACAAGATATCAACAAGTCATTGTCTTAAAACCGCATCATCAAGCCAAATTTTTTCTCATGAAAAGGCCTTATGGCCGAAAGAAGAAAAGGAAAGGAAAGCTTAGAAAAACCAAGAGAAAACTAGAACTTTTCTTAAGAAAACAAGTAAAAACTTGAAAACAAAACCCCTACCTAAGGAAGCCTTTGAAAGGAAGAAAGAAAGCTTGATTCTTGAAGAGTTGAGAAACAAAATCTTCTCTTGGAGGTGGGTATGGATTCGGCCAAGAAGGGAGCTCAAGGAAGATGATTTTTCCTTGAGTTTCTAAGCTTGGAAATGGAAAGTTTGAGTGTTTAAGAGATAGTGTAAGGTGAGGGAGTGGTGGTTTATGGTTGTTTGTGTGGTGGAAAGGTTCTTGAGACCAGGAAGAAGAAGAACAAGATGAAGAGAACTTAGAAAGAAAATGCAAGAAAAAGCAAAAGAACTAAACTTGGCAAAGCTTCTAAAGTGTAACCAAGTTCTTCCAAGCTTGGTATTTATAGAAATTTTGCACAATGGTGGCTGCACAAAGAAGAATGGCCGACGACCTTGCATAGTCTTTGGGGAGAAAATATCTCTTTGATTGGCATGGGCTAAGCATGGGCAAAGCATGGTTGAAAGTATGGTGAGGTATGGTTTGAGGTATAGCCTAGGCATGGCTCTTGAGTGAGATAAAATTCAACATGTGACACTTTTCTTAGAGCCATGTATTCGGCCAGATTGGGCAGCCAAGGGGAAGCGAAGTTTGTTCATGTTATTGTGGTTTAGTGATATGTTTAGGTGTTTCTTTGATTAAGGTTTTGGTTAGGAGTTATAAGAAAGTGTTTAGGTGAGGTAATTGGCTAATTAAGGTTGTCAAGACTTGATTAGGAAGGTAATCTTGCTAGATTAACAATTTAAAATCATTCTTTTGGTCAAATGGGTATGACACAATTCCTTAATTTAAGGAATTGGAGAAGAAATACTATTCAAGATTCCATGACTAGGAATCTTGAATTAAAGAATGCAATTAGAGTTTAACTAAGCAATCTTAGGCCTAATTAACCTTAATAAATTATTTTGACTCTAGATTAATTATCGAAATAAATTAATCTTCGATTAGAGTCTTAGGTTTGCTTAATTGCATCATTAGGCTCACTGGTACACGTCTAGGGGAAATGGTAATTTTGCACTAAAACCACCCAGGACCTTTCGGCCTGGCTAAACATCAAATACCACTCAAAAACATCATTCCAAACTTCCAGGAAAGTTTCAGGTCTAAACGGCACCTTTTACCCATGTAGAACACAGTAGGGGCATTTTGGTCATTTTGAGCCGAGTTTAGAAAACGAGATTTTCATCTTGGATATCAAACATAATAGATATGATCCCTTTCAAACATTGAGTTTACCCATTAAAGATCTTCGTGGTACGTCCTGAAATTTTAGTAAAATGACCTTAGGGCATTTTGGTCATTTGTACTTAATACAGAAATTCTGGTCGTACACTTCCCATTTGAGAGTTCTAGGTTATGAGCTCATATCTAAACTAGTCGTCACTAATCTACACTTATCCTCTTGATAAGTTAAATTTCCGAACTCTTAGAATGCAGGCTAGGGGGCATAGGTTCACACTTTCATATCCATTAATTCTTGGAGTCTAAAGGATCACCTTCAATTGGATCATTTTCTAACCATTAATTCCTGAGTCTAGGATCATTTTCGTATGTCTTATGTCACCTATTATCTCAATATATTATTCATAGATGTAAATATGAGCATGTAATCATAACTAATCATTTAACATATCAAGCTCATAGTTCTTCATAGATCATGCATCTTGATCATTCATTCATAGTCTCATCATACCTCAAAAATCACCATATCATTGATCACATAAACATGCATCACATCTCTTTGCATATATCCATAATAATAATATCAATCGTTATCTTGTAGTAGTAAACATGCTCCAACCCAGTATGCTGGAATTCAAGGACCGGACTTTGACTAATTCATATGCTATGCTTAATATTATATATATATATATATATATATATATATATATATATATATATATATATATATATATAACATACTGGGATCATCACTCACATAATTCAAAACTTAAGTATGTATGGTCATCAATCCACATTATCTCACTTAGAACACACTTATTTGTACATTAGAGGTCCTGGTAATCGATTACATGTGAATCAAAAACTTGTTCCAGGCAAGAGCATCCTAGTAATCAATTACATAGGCTGGTAACGATGAATCCCCAAAATTTGAAACACCAAAGTTTTAATGCAATGCAAGTTGCTCTTTCATTCCAAGGCCATTTTAAAGCATCATTCTAACATCCTTTTTGAAATCATGCTCACATTTTCACAAAACAAACAAGCTCTTTATTAAAACTAAAGATTTTACTATTAGGATTCTAATCCCTTGTAGATCAAGGTATGTCCATGATTAATGTCTCCATCTAAGTTGAAAGAGGCAAGTCTTAGCCTTAGAGATTTAGGTAATGGCTAGAAACATAAATATGCTATGAAAATCCTCTTCTTAATGTTTATCATTATAAGGTGATGACTTGGAAATATAAATATGGTGTGAAGACTTGAACTTTAAACATGATAATGCAAGCCCATTTCCTTATCTTTAAGATTGAGGTGATGACTTGGAATTTAAACATGATAATGCAAGTCCATTTTCTTATCTTTAAGATTTAAAGTGATGACTTGAAATCTAAATATGATATGCAATGTTTGGAAACATAAACATGAAATGCAAGAGCTTGAAACATAAACATGGATGCAAAATCCACTTTTATATCTTATTAGGCTTCAAACTCAAGACTTTTTAAAGAATAAACTCTTTAACCCCAATCAATCTTACAAAATGGAAGTGAGCTTTAGAGTCCATCAACACCATGGTTCCAAAACCTTATTTCTTGGATTCACCATCAAGCTCAAAAGAGAATAACCAAAGGAAACCAACAACAATCCGTTTCTCACAATCTTTTGAAAAAAGAATCAAGCCTTAAGCTTTAGTGGTTAAATACATGATGGTTTCACAATCAACATCAAACCCTCATCATCAAGCTATGGATTTTAACCATCCAAACAATGAAACCAAAAATAAAAAGAAGAAATAGGAGGAACTTGACCAACAACCAATCATCAAAACCAAAAGAAGTAAAGAAACGAGAAAAGAACTCAAATAAAAATCCCTACCAAGGTTGTTTCTTTAGTTTAAAATGAGGAAGCTTAATCTTGGAATGGAAAGGTTATGTGTTTGAGAGTTGATCTAGATGGAGGTGTGCTGGTTTGAGGTTAAGAGGACGTTAAGAATGGAGGTGAAAAGGAAAAGAGAAGCTTGAGTTGAGAGGATTAAGAGCATTTTGACACAAAGCTTTGGCAAAAAATATGAGTGGTAAGAATAAGAGTTTTTTGTGAGTGTATAAGTGTTAGAAAAATGAAATATGAGAGGGAAATGGGGTGGAATACCACGGCCAAGTGGCCGTTTGGGGGAATGTTTTCATGTTTCATGTGTATTAGGACATGGATTTAGAGATAGATTTAATTAAGGTAATGAGTTAGGAATTGGTAATTGGTGTTTTTGGGTTAGTAACCAAGTGTTTAAGGCTTTGCAAGACATGTTAAGGAGTGGTCTTGCACACTTAGTTTGAATTAACCTCAATTAGTTTGAAATTCAAGCTCCAACATATTCCTAAATTTAGGGGAACTGGAGAGAATTTACTATTTACCATGACATGACATATATCTTTGATTTAAGAAAGGATTTGGATTTTTAAATAAACTTAGGCCATTACCTCACATAAATAATTTGACTCAAATTTTTTAGATAAAATTAATTTATTTTTAATTAGAGCCTAATATTGCCTATATTTCCTTAATCGCTTAAATAAGTCATTTAGCGCCTATTAGGGCAAAAACGTAAATTCACACAAGAACTCTAGGACCACATGGACTTTCCAGGTATCATGCAACACTTATAATTAACATTTCAAACTCCTAAGTGAATAGCGGCTTCCAACGTTACTTAATTCTATTAAAACTACCTCAAGTGGGTACTTTGTAATTTTACGCACGGGAAATACCAGGAAAATTGAGATTTTCATCTCTAACACATCCATAGTACATTTATCCCCTTCAAACATTAGACTAGCCCCTCAGGATAGCTTGGACTAGCCATCCTTGGTTTCCGGCAATGACTTAGGGCATTTTGGTCATTGCACACCTAAAACTTAGGGTTACAATGCTAACAAATCATGGTGGATCTATTTAGGAACATATTAAATACATACACTAAGGCCCTAAATGCCATAAGGTAATGCCCCGATTTCTGCGTAAGTACAAATGACCAAAATGCCCCTAAGGTCATTTTTACCCAAATTTCAGAATAGTCGACCTAATCCTTGAATGGGTCAACTCAATGTTAAAGGGGATTATATTTTTATGTTTGATATCTAAGGTGAAAATCTCGTTTTTGAACTTTTGGCTCAAAATGACCAAAATACCCCTGCTTGTTCTACACGGTAAAAGGTGCCGTTTGAGCCCTTGAACTTTCCAGGAAGTTTGGAATGATGTTTTTGAGTGATATTTGATGTTTAGTCTGCCAGTAATTCCCGAGCAGTTTTAGTGCAAAATTACCATTTTGCCCCTAGAACAATGTGTACTGAGCCTAATAACGCAATTAAGCAAACCTAAGCAATATTAGGCTTCTAACGAAGATTAATTTATTTCAATAATTAATCTAAAGTCAAAATAATTTTATTAAGATTAATTAGAACTCTAATTGCATTCTTTAATTCAAGATTCCTAGTCATGGAATCTTGAATAGTATTTTTCTCTCCAATTCCTTAAATTAAGGAATTGTGCCATACCTCATTTGACTAAAAAATGAATTTAAATTGTTAATCTAGTATGACACCTCCTAATCAAGTTTTGACAACCTTAATTACCCAATTACCTCACCTAAACACTTTCTTACAACTCCTAACCAAAACCTTAATCAAAGAAACACCTAAACACATCACTAAACCACAATTAGATGAACAATTTCCTCCCCTTGGCTGATATGTTGGCCGAAAATCCTCCCCATTTTCTCACATGTTGATTTATGTTACACTCAAAAGAGCCATGCTTTGCCCATGCTTTCCACCATACTTTGCCCCATGCCTGCCCATACCCAAGACCATGCCCAAGACCATGCCTTGACCAAGAGATATTTTCCCTTCTCTCCTCTCAAATGGCCTCCCACTTCCTCCCTCCTCTAAGCCATCCATGAGCTCTCAATCTTTTATAAATACACTAGCTTGAAAGCTCTTTGAATGTTTACACACTTGAGCAAACTTCAAGCTTTCTTCCCAAACTCAAAGAACCATTTTCCTCCTCCTTGGCCTAGTTCTTCATCAAGTTTCCAAGAAGGATTTCCTTCTTTTTCTTTCTCAAGAAACAAAGCTTTCCTTCCTCTCTTCAAGACTTCTTTAGGTAGGGGTTTATTTTCCAAGTTTTGTGTACTTCCTTTAAGGAAAGAGTTCTAGTTTCTC
The DNA here is from genome assembly GCA_030441495.1 of Dalbergia oliveri. Classification (NCBI taxonomy): domain Eukaryota; kingdom Viridiplantae; phylum Streptophyta; class Magnoliopsida; order Fabales; family Fabaceae; genus Dalbergia; species Dalbergia oliveri. The sequence continues at coordinate 10,857 of JAMLFY010000345.1, read as the reverse complement.
TCTTGTTTTTCCAAGTTCTTCTTCTCTTCTTTTATTTTCGGCCTAGAGCCTTGTGTTGAGAAAACTTTGACTTGATGATGAGGTTTCAAGATAATGGACTTGTGATGCCATGTGAGAAACCTCTAAAGCTTGAAAATTTGGTCTTGGACCATACATGATTCCAGTCTTCCCTTTCCTTTCCCCTCCCAAGATTTTGGTTTCTTTCTCCTTTGTTTGAACAAAGTTTGTTAAAAATGTTGAGTAGATCACAAAAGTTTGTAAGAAAATTAATCACATGTTTTCAAAGACTCTAAGCTTACCTTGCCAACCTTAAAGTTGGTTGGCCGTTCTAAGAGTTTTACTCTAGATTGAAGCCCATGAGCAATAAAATAAAGAATATGACTTAGTTCTTGTATTTTGTTTAGACAAAGTGTTGAGCTTTGTGTCTATTTTCTTGAGCTTGATGATGAAGTTCAAAACCAAGGACTTCTTTGAAGTCTTGGTGCTAAGAACTCTAAAGCTCACTTTATGTTTGTTAAGGTACATATTTGGGTTGAGGTTGTGATGTTCCTTTAAAGTCTTGAAAGAGCTTTAGTAAGATAAAATGAGTTGCACACATGTTGCATAGCATGTTTACTTTATGTCATCACTAAACTCTCAAGAATAACTAAATGACTTATTATCATGTTTAAATTCCAAGCTTGCATTTCATGTTTATATTTCAAGTCATCACTTAATCTTTAAAGATAATAATGAGGATGCATCTCATATTTATTTTATGCACTCACTTTATTTTATAAAAGAGTAAAATAAGTGCATTGCATATTTAAGTTTATGTTATCACCTAAATACCCTAGAGCTAAAGACTTGCCCTAAGTATCTTCAAAGGAAAACTTTAACCATGAAAAGTGGATGTGTTTTGGTATGATCCAATGATGGTTTGATTTTGTAAAATGTAAGGATGATTTCAGGAAATGTTGGAAAATGTATTATGAGGTCTCAAGGTGTTCAAATAGCTTGGAAATGTGTCAAAAATCATGTTTTTCTCAAATTCTTAGGTTCTTGTACGACCTACCAGTTATGTAATTGATTACCAAAGTGTTTTTTGAAGGGTTTTTAGTTTTATGTTGATTACCATACAATGTAATCGATTACCAATGCTATTCTTCATGCCTAAAACCTCTTTAAAACCCTATAATCGATTACCTATCTGTAATCGATTACTCCGATGTTCTTTATTTTCTCAAACCGATTTAACCCTAAGTAATCGATTACCATCCTATGTAATTGATTACCCGTTGTTTTTTAACCCAAAACAAAATTTAGCTCTGGTAACGATTACCATGCATGTAATCGATTACTATAAACATCTTTTGCTCATGAAATTATTCCAAGAGAAAGACTAGTAACTCGTATGCACTTATAACATGATTTTATGCAATTATGCGTGAGGCATACTTTTGGTTTCTATCGTTGGCCACTTGCAATTAATTCTGTTAAAGGAGTTAAAATGCACAAGCTTATGTTTGAGCGAAGTGAGGAATATTCTTAAAGTTAGGAAGGACTAAGTAATAGAAAATTGAGAACCAGGATCTTAAAACACTTAGACACAAGAATAATAACTTTTGTTCCAGCATAATTGAGCTTAGGAAGGATGGTTCATAATTAGTGTTTATGCCTAGGGGTTGAACATAGGAACTTAGGCGAAGAGAGAACTTAGAAAGGGGTCTAAGGTGTAGATCCTAGAATCCCATAGTCGAATAATGATCGTGATGTTTTAATCTATACAATGCTGATTGGATGAGTTAGTGAGCATAAATGTTAGAAGAATTATAGGTAATGATCCCTTAGGCATTATAAAAATCCATAATGAAGGTTAGAATGATTAGAACATAAAGTTTAAGACCCTAAGGGCCAAAGCATAAGACATATGAGATAAGAAGTGTCATGTGAGAATCAGATTTATGCGCATATGCTTGTGTTATTAATGAACATGTTAATGAGTTTGAGAACATGAGTATTCATGATGTGTTGTGATGATATTATTAGTATATTGTTGGCATAATGCATGAGACTATGTGATACAAAGGAATCAAAGAAAGTATGTTTTCATGATTGAAAAGTTTATTGGATTGAGGAATTTATGAGACAACATGCATTATGTGAATTATGTGGCATGACTCAAATTTGAGGAAATTCAAGGTGCAGTCGTTATAATCCAAATTTCCATCAAATTTGATAGACTAAAGAAAGTTTTGAAATGATAAGATATTTAATGTGACACACCAAGACGCACTCTCTCCTACTTCCTGAGGAGAAGGCAAAACCGTGAGGGCATAAACATTAACCGAGCGTGCAAAGTTGCTGGCTTAACTAGTCGATGCATTTCGAAGAAGGAAAAAGTCCCATGATGGGTGATCCTTAGGCCCCTACCCCGTACTTTGAGAGTCAATTATTTATGATGATTATGATTATGATTATGATTCGCTTATCAAGAGGATAAGTAAGAACTAGTGACGACTAGTTAAGGTATGAGCTCATAGCCTAGTTTTAGGGTGCGGTTACTATTATGATGTTTGGTGTCACAAGATTGAGAAGAAAGAACGATGTTCAAGAGAAGTTACATGCCACTTATATGTTGAGTGATTATGGTTTGGTTTGCCTAAGATATTGCCATGCATTCCTGTCCTATTATGTTGCACATGCATTAAGATTCATTATAAAGACACGAACCTTGGATAATTATCTCTACGAAAACCTCATAATGAACCTATGCATGTTTAACCTTTTTATAATAAACCCAAGGTTCCTTGGAACGTAAACGATGACACTAGGATAGGATTTCCCTACGAGATTCTTTAGCAAGATTCTCACCCCTCTCCTTGTTTTTCTTTCCGTTACGCTCCAGATTGATGCGTCGTTCGTGATTTTTGTGATACGCCGTGTGGAGCTTAACTATGACCCTACCACCAGTCCTACCACTTTGAGGGTCGTTGTGCTAGTGCATTTTTGCATACATGGTTCGTCCATTTGCATTCCTCGTTTCCAGTTTCCGCTTCATCCCAACTTTCCCCTTTGGTGATGATTTGATTTTTGAGAGGACGCGACCCGCGACGAAGAGAATCGCCGTGCCTGATCGTCATCTTCAGCTCTACCGTGACTACCTAGTACGTGCCCCTCATCCAATGCGGGAGGGACTTGTCGAGGATTCACCGATTGATCCCTATTCGGAGGATTCCACCCCTTCCCGTGCCTTCACCGATTAGGGCGAGGGTTGAGGGACAGATCTCTCAGCGAGGCTGACGAGGCGTGAATGCCAGCCCGAAGAGGCGCCCTCGTCGAGGTGGCCACGTTGCTCCACCGAATCCATGCCCACGCCCCTCTTCAATGGGCCACATCCGAGGGCTTCCCTAGTTTGCGGGTTACATCTCCGTCCCGAAGGAGTAGCATTGGAGTCTAGGGCTACCCGCCAGGGTAGTATCTTTGAGGGCTTTCCCATGTATTCGCTTTATATGTATTCTTGTATTCGATGTTTCTATACTACAAGCTCTGCCCACTGCATAGGGTTTGACTATATTATCATCAGTTATGTACTAAACTATTATGACTAATATTATGATGATTGTTCTTATGATTGAGTTGTCCTCATTTGTCTTTATGATATGTGATTCATTTTATTCTTCGCTTTACATTTTATTTACGCATGCGCAAAGGCTCGCAATTTGTTTTATGCATAGTAATCATTTCAAAAAAAATTACCCGTATTTTCCGCTAAAGTAATTCTCAAATGAATTTAAAAGGAAGTAATTGTAACACCCTAATACAAATCCCCAATACGCCTAGGACGTATCAAGATTAATTATTAGTTATTACTTCTCTTTTTAAATTCATTTACAAAATACTTAGCGGAAATAGGTAAATTTTTTTTTGAAATGAATCATGTAAAACAAAGTGCGAGCCTTCGCGCGTAACATAAATGTAACGTGAAGCGGAAGAATACATAAAACATATAGAACATAAGCATTAAGAGAACACATCAATCATGAAAATGTAACATCCTCCCAAGTACAACCCCATTCTTAAGTTATGATATCGTACTTGTAGTTGTTACTTGTTAATTAGCGAACCTTTAATTATCTATAGCAAGCTCAATTTACGTAATCCATAACTAAGCGTAATTATATTACAACATATTACAAGCAAACATCAAGTTTATTAAACATACAGCTAATACATAAGGAAGCTCCTCTATGAGCTTTTACATATCCGTCTTCTAATACGTTTACATATATACTCATTTCACTAAGTACTAGTAATAAAACAGGAACTACTACACTAGATAGTCCTACACTCCTTTGCATAGTAGCATTATCATCATTGGGCTTAACCTGGAGGCGACACGGAAACAAACACATAGGGGTGAGAATTTTTAAAATTCTCAATAAGGCAACTCCCTAATTTCACAATCATAATGTCATCGTCATCGCCCAGCAACACTTTGGTTTATTAAGAAAATGTGAGCATGCGACATATATCAAAGATTCATTTTTAATGTTCAAAAACCATTCCTCCGAAGTGGGTTTCTTTTAGCATTTTGTCACTTCAAACATATATCTCATCACATTCCAACAATTACTAAGTTACACAAGGTAGACAAGTCAAAATAAGATAAGTAGCATATAATACATACAATGAATTTACTCAAGGTGACATGGTGTCACTTATGGCCACAAAGATCAAGTCAGTGCATTTTCTCTTTTCATTGACATAGGAAAGACTTAAGTTTATCCAACAGGTAATTTCAATGGACATTTCCACAATAGACTCCTTTATACCCAACGGGTATTTATGGTGGATTACACCATACAAGGGAATATACGCTCAATGACTTGAAAGTTATTTCTCATACGTGGTCATCGAACTTCATCTTTTCCATTTTGAATCCCACAGAGTCTATTCCTAGCCGATACGTCTATCGACTCAAAATAAATTTTGGGAAGTTATTACTTTCGCCTTCCCCCTCATTCAATCTAAGTCTTGTTTCTATTTTGTCTATATTTCAGAACATGCACAATTTAAATTTATACATCCTTATAATGGCATCATATACTTTTCTTTCTCAAATGCATACATAGGCCACATATAGGCAACCATTCACAATGAAATTCTCATTCTTTTCTCATACTTCAATCTTTAAAACCCATAGCATGCATTTACATGTCATAATTCACATGACCAAACACTTAATATCAAATACTTATGTCATACTAGAAGCCAAAATGCCATTACATTCTCAATTCAAATGATTGTTTCATTTCCAGCACATTGGGCAGTTTTCACCCCATTGTAGCACAATTTGTTTTGCTCATCAAACAATCAATTGAGAGGTTATAAAAATTCTCTAAGATACTTCAATGTGTCTACGAGACCCTGTAAAAATTTCATAGCAAACGGCTCCCCTAGCCTTGTAATTAAATTATACAAATTTAGTGGTTGGAAGCCACTCTTTCAACCTAGATTAGGGCCCTTACAATTTTTAACCCCAACAAATGATTGAATCAACTCACAATAAAATTAACAGTGATATTTAAATATGTTACTGACTTCGTGTAAAAATTTCAAAGGCTAATTCAATCATTTGCTATGATAATAAATTCGGAAGAGTTTACGTTTCAGTCTTAACAATCAGGAGCACACCTCATTTCCCTTTGATTTTGGATACCAAACCTTAAAAATAACACCCAAAAAATTCATGTAGTTATTTTAAGGTGTTCTCTTCAATATATAATTTTTATAGCTCATGAAAACACCCACAAATGTACCAGAAAATTTGTGAACCACTGCTGCCTCCAGGACAACAGGAAATCCAGAAACCTAGTCCAAAATTATTTTGATAAAAACCCTCTTTTAACATCATCCAAACACACCACCAAAAATCACAAATCAATATCAACATAATATCAACCAAATCAATCTATTTCGAACCTAGGTCATGACAAACAAGATCAGAAAAATTTAACCAAGAAAGGCAACAAAAACCCTACTTTTGGGAGTTAGTGGATCTTTGGCTTCAAGATAATCCAAGCTTGAATCCTTCCACTCCAAAGCCCCCAAACCAACTTAAAACCCTTCTTAAATCAGTGAGGTGTGAGGTACAAGACAAGGTTTTGATAAGGAATGGAAATTTTGTTCGGTTGGATTGGTAGAGAATTAAGTGTAGGACATGTTTTGTGAAGAGATCTTGAGGTTTTATCAAGCTTAGGCTAGGCTTTATGAAGCTCCAAGTTTGTTAATGAAGTTTGAGAGGAAGAACAATGGAGGAGAGGTTCCTGAGTGTGCTGGACGAAATTTTGATGCAAGGAAATGATAAGATATTGATTTTATGAGTTTATGACAAAATGCATAATAATTTCAAGTACAAAATGTTTTATTTTCTTAAAGAAAAGTCTAGTAATTTTTGTAAGCATCCTATTGGTTGTAATAGTGCAATGGTGTGGCTTCTTCTAAGCCACACACTTGTCTAGTTAGGTGGCAAACTTTCACTGCAGTTTCATTCCTGGAAGGCCACACGTAGTCACCAAACGGGTAAACACCTAACCCATTGAATTGATATTGCCCGAAAATTAATTTTAAGTATAAAATTATCATTCCCACCTATTTCTAACCTTATTCCCATATTTTATTTCGGACCTCCTGGGCCCAAATCTAAGGGTTTCAGCCTTGCCGAGTCCACTGGCCTGAAGTTACAATCACGGCTTGAAATTTTTTTTTTTAAACATTTGTTGGGCCACCCTCATCGTTTGTTAAACTATTATATTTTTAAAATTACGACTAATAAAGCTCAATTAATTTTTAGTAATTTTCAGGGTGTTACAGAAAACATTCCCATCACATTGGTTAACATAGTTTAACACAATACCATTGGAATATAAAAGAAACATAAGGTCTTACCCATACTACTGGAGAAATTGTAGGACAACGACATAAAATAAGAAACTTAATAACAAATACATGAAACAACCCAAAAGATACTTCCAAGCTATACACTCCCCTCTTTAACTATGGACGGATGTTTCCTCGTCCCTCAGTGGCACATACCCAATGAACTAGGCAAGCTCCTGATGCCGTGAAGCCGGAAGGATTGGCGAGCATGCCTGCCACGGTACGGGGCGTATCTCCGGAACATCGTGCTAACCTCCGCGCGTCACCGTCTCCTCACTACCGATCCTGATATCCATGGGTACATCAGGGCAGACCCTCCGAGAAGGATGAAAAAGAGGATCCTCTCACGGTCGGTTTCGAACGTCTTTGGCAGGCATCCACGGGTCTAGGGTAACCTCGCACCGCTGAAGATGCCAAAAGAGGCGCTCGCTCCGTCTCCGCCCCTCTGGTCGCGTCCTCTAAAAAATCATGTCGTCGCCAAAAGGGGAGGTCCCAAGTGAACGAAAGCTCTGGAGACTGGAAAGGCAAACGGGCGTTCCATGTATGCAAAAATGCATATAGCACAACGACCCTCGAGTGAGGATTGACTACCGAGACGTAGTGCAATTCCCACATTGGTGCATCAACAAAAATCACGAACGACGCCATTGATGTTGAACAATTGGAACTAAAGAAATAGAGAGAAGGTGAGAATCTTGCTAAAGAATCTCAGGAGGGAAATCCTCTATCCTAGTGTCATCGTTCACGTCCCAATGAGCCTTGGGTTTATTATAAAGGGTTAAGCATGCATAGGTTCATTATGAGGTTTTCACAAGATATTTATCCAAGGTCCATGTCTTTTATAAGAACTCTTAATGCATGTATGCAGCATAATAGTTCATGAATGCATGAGTACTTCTTTAGGTAAACCAAACAAATATCAAACAACATATAAGTGGCATGTAACTTTCTCTTGAACATCTTTCCCTTCATACTTGTGACACCAATCATAATAGTAACCGCACCCCTTAAACTAGGCTATGAGCTCATACCTTAACTAGTCGTCACTAGTTCTTACTTATCCTCTTGATAAGCGAATCATAAACATAATCATATTCATCATAATCATCATGATCATCATAATCATCATAATCCCGACTCCAAGTACAGTGTAGGGGCCTAAGGATCACCCATCATGGGACTTTTTCCTTCTTTGAAACGCATCGACTGGTTAAGACTAGCGACTTTGTCCGCTTTGGCAGGCTAATGTTGATGCCCTTAACGCCTTTAACCTTCTCTTATTCTGAAGAGGAGAAGTACGTTCTGGTGTCACCTTAAACATCATATTTCTGAAACTTTCTTATGTCTTTCAAATTTACGGAAATTCGCGGCAGAACACTACTCTCCAAATTTCCTCAAATTTGAGTCATGCCACATAATCTCATCACATGCATCATTTTCATGGAACTTTCTCAAATCAATAACTTTCTAGTTCACATGAGCATATTCCTCAATTTCATTCATATTTTGAAACCTTATGCATCTTAAATACAACATTTCATCATATCATCATACCAATCATACACATAAAGTTTCATGCTCAAGGAACTAACATAATCACATCATCATAATACTCGAGGTTCATCATCATAATTATGCTTCGCTACCTATCTCATAGTATCTTATGCTTTGACCTTTATGGCCTTAACTTGTATTTTCATTTTTATTACCCTCAAGAGGTTAACACTTAAACTTTTCTCTAAGATTTGAACTCACTAAAATTCCAAACAACATCACATGAAAGGCAGAAAATATCATTTGCTTAGGGCTCTAGGATCTCCGTTCGTGACCCTTTTTAAGATCCGTCTTCGCTAAGGCTCCATAATCAATTCCTAAACCAATTATGAGGGATTCCTAGGCATGTTCTCTAAGTTATAAATTGTTTTTCCTAATCTAACTATGCTGGAATAGAATTATGTTTTGCCATGTCTAAGAGTGCTATAATTCCCATTTTAAGTTCTTATCATCACCTTAAGCTTAGAAATTAATAACTAATCATTTATGAAGGGAATTTATACATGTCTTACTAATTATGAACCACTTATCCTTGATTCAATCATGCTGGAAAGATTTGCATTTTTATGCATCAAGGTGTTCTAGAATTCTATTGCTAATCCTTCAAGTTACTCATTCTTTTCTAACTTCTTTAAATCGATCCTTGCTTCACTCAAACATAATTTTACACATTTAACACCTTAGAACAACATTTATACAGTAGCCAAACATAGGGCAGACCGAAATCATAAGCCCATAAAATCACATAATCTCTTGAGTTGAAATGCATATAAGCTTCTAGTTTTCTCTTGGGACATTTTCAAGAGCAGAAAAGTGTTCTGGTAATCGATTACATGTCCCTGTAATCGATTACCAGGAACTAAATTCATTCTGGGTTTAAAACAACTGGTAATCGATTACATAGGATGGTAATCGATTACTAGGGTTAAATCGTTTCGGAAAAATAAAGAACATAGGGGTAATAGATTACACTAACAGGTAATCGATTACAGAGTTTTAAGGACAACTTGGGCATGAAGAATAGCCTAGGTAATCGATTACATTGTCTCTGGTAACGATTAATGAACCAAAAGTCCTTTGAAACCCTCTGGTAATCGATTATAATATCGTAATCGATTAATGAACCTCCAGAATTTGAGAAAACATGATTTTTGACACATTCCAAGCTATTTAAACACCTTGAGACCTCATAAAATAGTTTTCCAACATTTTCCTGAAATCATTCATGCATTTTACAAAATCAAACCATTATTGAATCATACTAAAACTCATCCATTTCTTTTTTACTAGAGTTCCCTTTTTAAGATACTTAGGGCAAGTCTTTGAGCTCTAGAGTATTTAGGTGATAACATAATCTTAAACATGCTATGCACTTCATTTTACTCTTCATTACAAAGTAAAGTGAGAGCATAAAATAAATATGAGATGCAACTTCATTATTATCTTTAAGGATTAAGTGATGACTTGAAATATAAACATGAAATGCAAGCTTGGGAATTTAAATATGGTAATGCAAGTTCATTCATTTATTCTTGTGAAATTAGTGATGGCATCAAAATAAACATGAGATGCAAGACATAAATTTAAACATGAATGCAACTTGTTTTTATCTTAACTAATAAGACTTTAGAGGAACATAAACCTCAACCCATTATGTATCATAAGGCAAGCTTTAGAGTTCTTAGCACCTAGACTTCAAGAAAGTCTCAGGTTTGAACTTCATCATCAAGCTTAAGAAAATGGACACAAAGTTCAACACTTTGTCTAAACAAAACTACAAGGACTAAGTCATATTCTTTATTTTATTGCTCATGGGCTTCAATCTAGAGTAAACTCTTAGAACGGCCGACCAACTTTAAGGTTGGCAAGGGTAAGCTTAGAGCTCTTTAAAAACATGGGATTAATTTTCTTAACAAAACTTTGTGATCTACTTGACATATTTTACAAACTTTATTCAAATAAAAGAAAGGAATCGAAAATCTTTCAAGGACAAAGGAAAGATCCGAAATAAAACCAAGGAAAAGAAAGGAACACAAGCATGTATGGTCCAAGACCAAGTTGTTTCAAGCTTTAGAGGTTTCTCACATGACAACAACAAGTCATTATCTTGAAACCTCATCATCAAGCTCATATTTTCTTTATTAAAGGGCCTCTTGGCCTAAATGAAAAAGGAGAGGAAAAAGGATTTGAAACCAAGAGAAACTAGAACTTTTCTTGAAGAACACAAGCAAAACATTAAAACATAACCCCTACCTAAAGAAGTCTTGAAGAGGTGAAGAAGCTTGAGTTCTTGATGAAATGGAGAAGGAAAATCCTCTTGAATCTTGAAGGAAGAAATCAGCCGAAGTGAGGAAGTTTGAGAAGAAAATGAGAATTTTTGAA
>JAMLFY010000344.1:0-40000 GCA_030441495.1 Dalbergia oliveri | reverse complement strand
CCCGAATGTGGAAGAAGTCATGGTAACCTCCCTTGCCATGCGGGGCAATGAGTATGCTTCCGATGTGGCAAGCCCGACCACTATGCCAAGGACTGCAAAATGGAGGGTCGTCGAGTCAGAACCCTAGGCCGCAACACCAAGGGAGGGCCTTCACCCTCAATGCGAAATACGCCGCCTCCAACGACTTCATCGAAGGTAAGTGCGAATTAAATGGTAGAACCTTAACTGTACTATATGACTCTGGTGCTACTCATTCTTTCATCTCACATGCTAGTGTCGAGTCTTTGAATTTGAAAGTTTCTAAGCTTCCTTTTGATCTTATTGTCTCTACTCCCACAAATCGTCCTGACATACCTGTAACTCTTTAAATTGTCATTTTCCTGTTGAAAATAGGTCTTTTATCATAGATTTGATTTGTTTACCTTTGAAATACATAGGAGTAATTCTTGGCATAGATTGGCTCTACGCTAACCATGTATTGTTAGATTGTTATACCAAAATCGTCATCTTTCATCATCCCCCTAGCAACACTAGTCAAACCTTGAAGCTTTACGTAAATTCGTAGAGGTCTTCTGTAGTGGGTAGAAAACTAAGGGATATGTCCTCTTAACCGCTAGTAAGGTAGACTTTGAGTAGAACATAGATGATATTCCAGATAGTGAGAGTATCCGAGGTATTTCCATGAGTCCAGTTCCCTCCCGAGAGAGAAGTAGAGTTCTCCATTGGGTTGGTTCCAAGAACGGGACCTATCTCAATAGCCCCATATAGAATGTCACCTTTGGAGTTAAAGGAATTAAAACCCAGTTGGAAGAGCGTTAGAGAAGAGTTTTATAAGATCTAGTGCTTACCGTGGGGAGCCTTGGTCTTGTTTGTTAAGAAAAAGGATGGGAGTATGAGATTGTGTATAGATTATAGGCAGTTAATAAAGTGAGTGAAAAACAAATACCTTTTGCCAAGGATTGATGATCTCATGGACCAATTAAAAGGAGCGGTGGTATTTTCCAAGATTGATTTAAGGTGGATACCAGATTAGAGTGAGAGATGGATATACCTAAAACTGCCTTTAGAACACGTATGGACACTTTGAGTTCGCCGTGATGTCTTTTGGATTGACAAATGCACCCTTCATGTTCATGGACTACATGAATAAGATCTTTAGACCCTATTTAGATAAGTTCATGGTCATTTTCATAGATGATATACTCATCTATTGAAGACTCACGAGGAGCATGAACATCATCTAACATTGGTTTTAGAGGTTTTGAAGGAGAAAAATTATATGTGAAGCTCTCTAAGTGTGAATTTTGGTTGGAGGAATTGAAGTTTTTGGGACATGTAGTGTCGAAAGGAGGTATAACTATTGACCCGTAAGATAGAAGGATGATGAATTGGGATAGACCAACCACCGTAACGAAAATACGGAGCTTTTGGGTTTAGCAGGCTATTACCGTAGGTTTATAAAAGGATTTTCTCAGATCGCCCTTCCCTAACCAAGCTCACTAGGAAGAACACCCCATTTTCATGGAATCCCAAATGTGAGAAAAGCTTTCAAGAGCTAAAAGGGAAGTTGACCTCGACCCCAGTTTTGATTTTACCCGACCTCAGTGTACCTTTTGAGGTGTATTGTGATGCTTCGGGTAAGGGTTTAGGCTGTGTGTTGATGCAAAATAGGCAAGTGGTAGCCTATGCATCTAGACAACTCAAGCCTCACGAGGTGAACTACCCCACCCATGACCTAGAGTTGGCTGCCATAGTGTTTGCCTTGAAGATATGGAGGCATCACTTGTATGGAGTAAGGTTTGAAGTTTTCTCGATCATAAGAGTCTTAAGCACCTCTTTGATCAAAAGGAGTTAAATATGAGGCAAAAAAGGTGGATGGAGTTTCTAAAGGACTATGATTTCGGCTTAAGTTACCAGGCAAGGCTAATGTGGTCGCGATGCCTTAAGGGAAATTGTAACGCCCCAATTTTTACTGTAATTTTTACTATCATTAGGAATTACCGAATTACCGTAGGTAAATATTATATAAAATTTGAGACCAAACAATCCTTAATAAAGGAATATAACGTTAGAAGAGAAGTTAGGAGCAATTCGTGCAAGTATTGCAAACCCCAATTTTCTGTACGTGTAAAATGACCAAAATGCCCCTGAGGTTATTTTACAGAAAATGAGGATCGTGGGCCCCACCCATCCTCAAGGGGATGTTTTGATGTTAATAAGGGATTGTTTGTGTTATGTGTGTTAATAGAGGAGAAGAATCCTAATTTTGAGCTTCGACGCGCGAAATGACCAAAACGCCCTTACCGTTTTAACTCCGATTGCGTGCCGACAGCCCGAACCTCACTAAAATGTGTTAAAAGGTGTTTTTAAGCCATGATTAACCATTGGTTAAGCTCGGGTGGTCTCGGGCAATTTTTAAGTAAAATGACCGTTTTGCCCCTCTTTGTAGTTTTACAAATTTTGAGATTTTTGATTTGTCTAACGAAACCTAAGCAATATTAGGCTCAAATTAAAGCTTATTAAATTCTAATTACTAATCTAGAGTCAAAATTATTTATTTAGATTGATTAGAACCTAAAATTGCTTAAAACACCCAAATTGCTTAGTAATTCACTTAAACCCTTAACCGTAAATTCTCTAAATTGCATGAATACCTTGCCTACACCTAAAAAATACATGGAACACACAAAATCCTCTTCCACAAGGCTGTAATGCACGAAATTATTGAGTAATAAGTCAGAAAATTATTACACAAAAATCCAAAGAATGAAAACAAAGAATCATGAAAACATGGAAACATGATTCCATGTTTTAAGCCACCAAACAAAATGATTTTTCTTCCTTATTTTTTTCTCTAATTTTTGGTCAGATTTCTTTCCTTCCTTTGTCCATTTATGAGCTGCAAAATCTCTATAAATAGGCATGCTTGAAGATAGTTTAGATGCTTAGTTCATAACTTACACAAATTCTAGTTTTAGGAGCACCAAAAGCTCTCATTTCCTCCTCCTCTTGGCTGAATTCTTTCTTCAAGTTTTCAAGAATATTTTCTTTCATTTCACTCAAGGAAACCAAGTTCTCTTCCTTTCCTTCAAATCAGATTAGGTAGGGAGTTGTTTTTAAGTTTATTTCTATGCTTTGCTAAGTGTTGTTCTTGGTTCAAAATGATGATTTCATGGATTTTCTCTAGTTTTTCCATTTGGTTTTCTTCTTCCTTTTTCTTTGAACAATTCAGCCATATGGCCTAGGTGGGACTAAGATGATGGCTTGATGATGAGGACCTTGAGGGTGGGTTGTGAATCCATCACAAGTTAGGCCTCTAAAGCTTGAAAGTTCCACTTGATGCAAAACTTTAAAGAATAATATTTTTATGATGTTTTTATGATCTTGAGTTTAGAACTTGAAAGATGTATTTTTCACTTTGTCTTGCTAAGATATATTGGGTTGAATTTATATTTCTCTAAAGTCTTGGAGGAGCTCTAGTAAAGAAATAAAATGAACTTGCATCCATGTTTAAGTTTATGCCTTGCATAACCATGTTTACTTTCTATGTCATCACTAAATTCTCAAGAATGAATAAATGAACTTGCATATTCATGTTTAAATTTCCAAGCTTGCATTTCATGTTTAAATTTCAAGTTGTCACTTAATCTCTAAAGATAATAAAGAAGTTGCATCTCATGTTTATTTTATGCTCTCACTTTATTTTATAATGGCTAAAAGAATCAATGCATGGCATGTTTATTTTATGTCATCACCTAAAAATCCTAGAGCTCAAAGACTTGCTTATGAATCATAAGCAAAGAAATGAGATAATTGGAGTTAAAGAATTTATTCTTTAAGAAGTCTTGAGAATTGGAGCTTAAAAAATGTAATTCTCATCTCCCTCACCGGTCCTGTGCGGACTACCGCGCTTAAGATTCTTCTCTCTCACTGGTCCTTGATTACGCCTTCAGTTTCTTGCATCATGTTTATATTACAAGTTCTTGCATCATGTTTAATTTTCAAGTTATCACCTTAAATCTTAAAGATAAAGAAATGGAATTGCATATCATGTTTATAATTCCAAGCTATCACCTTATAAAGATAAGATTAAAATAAGGTTGCATAGCATGGTAATAATTCAAAGATGTCACCTAAATCTCTAAAGCTCAAGACTTGCTCCTTTTATCTTAAGTGAAAGATTTAATTATGAACATTCTTTCAAGTTATAAATCGGTCCCATGGTTAATTTAGGCCTAAAGTCCTATGACTTCTTTCAAGTTTAACAAAAGGAATTAGTTCTAAAAGAGTTTTAAAACTTTGTAAGAATTTTATGGGAAGCTAGTAATTTATGTGTACTTAAAATGTGATTTGATGCTTATTAAGAATTTGGTGTCATTGATTGATTCCCTGGTTTGTATGTTATAGTTGTTGTTGCAAACAATGAAAACTTATGCATGAAATAAAGACATATTTTATTGGAAGAAAGTGTATTACTGTAAGAGTGCAATTTGGAAAGATTCTGGCTAAGGAAAGATTTGGTATTTAAGCGTGTCCATTGTGACCCACCTCTCTTTCCTGGAATCTCCAGATGCATGATTACAGTTGGTATATATTATTTCGGCATAAGACTATAAATGAGAAAATGTTATGATGATTATGAATGAAGAATTGTATTATGATATAACATGCAAAGACTTAAAGGTGACTCAAAATATATGAGAAAATGATCCTTTGGACCCATCAAACTATAGGCGGTGAAAAGGTGATTCTTGCCCCTAGTCTGTTCTCTCAAAAGGGTAGAGGGAATTTTTACTTATCAAAAGGGATAAGTATGTGCTGGTGACGACTAGCAAGGTATGAGCTCATAACCTAGATTACTCCCAAAAGGGTGGAGTATAGGGTGGCCCAGGAAAATGATGATGAAAGTAACTTTAAGTCACCTAAGAAACTAAGTAAATGCATTATGTGAATATGATGTTCTGCTATGCATAGTATTTATGAGATGATGATGAGAAATATGATATTCTGCTATGCATAGTATTATGAAATGATGATGAGGAATATGATGTGATTTTATGCATAACTATGTTATTATATATGAAAGGAAAAGTTCATTATAAACATGACATGCTAAGTTTATGATGCATTATAAGACGCATGATTAAACCGACGAACCTCGTAAAGTATATTTTCGAACTTAATAAATCAATCTTAGCATGCTCACTATTTCATAATAACCCGAGGTTCCTGGGGACGATGATGATGACACAATGCATCATGAGGTGAGTACCCTACTGAGATTCTTTTTATAAGTTTCTCACTCCCTCTATTTTTCTTTCCATCTCGTCTTCAGAAATAGAAGGAAGCGTTCGTGAATCACATTGAGGCTTCACGGTCTGAACTTGAATCCTGAGTTTCACTCGTATATTTCAGATATCTATCCCTATCCCTGGAGTGTTATTACTAGGTGCCATTAATGGATGTCCTTCCATCCATATATTATTTATGTTTTATTAGATTGCCTACACTTAGTCTTATTCTGTTGGTAGGCAAAATATCTATATGATATGTAATTATGGATGCTGTATGATGGAGCCAATATATTATGATGTGATGTTTGTAAATTCCTATGTGTCTTTTAAATTTTGCTAAATCATTCACGTTAAGCGGCTCACGTTTTCAATTATGTTTAAAAAAAAATGGCTCGTAATTTCACTAAGTATTTTCAAAGCATGATTAAGGAACTGAAGCAAAGAGTAAAGTCTAGTAATTAATCAGATGCCTAGGTGTATTGGGTTAATTATTAGGGTGTTACATTTTGGTATCAGAGGTTCAATTACGGAGCCTGAGGATTGGACTGACTATGCTTCTAAAGCATAATACGTTAGTAATGTCATGTGTAGATGTTTATCATTAGGATGAGCTTGAGGATTAGAAATACATGACTCCTGTATGTTGAAAGTGCCATGGTAACTTGCTCACTTTGCATGGAATATTGGGCTTGATCACCTCAGTGTTGCTGTTTTGTGTGTATAGGGACCAATGGCACGACGACAACGGACTAGGAGCGCGCACAGAATAACCAAGATAATGAGACCGCTGAAGCACTTCGCGACGTAGCAAGGACCATGAGAATGATGATGGAACGGATGGATCAGAATCGTCAAGCTAATATAAATCAAGGACATGAAATTCCCGAACATGCTCGTTTCGGGGAATTTCGTAAGGCGAATCCACCTGTTTTCAAGGGGACCCTGAATCCTAATGTAGCAGATGAATGGATTCGGAATATGAGAAGGTCTTTGCTGTAGTTCCATGTTCGAGGAGCGAAGGTCACTTTTGCCACCCACATGCTTGAGGGTGATGCCGGCTTCTGGTGGACTGGTGTTCGAAGACTCCTGGAGGCAACCGAAGTGGACATTGATTGGGAATTATTCAAGGTCCATTTTTACGAGAAGTACTTTCCGAGTCGGTTAGAAATGCTAAGGACATTGAATTCATGCAACTTGTCCAGGGGAATATGAATGTGGCTCAATATCCTGCCAGATTTGAGGAACTCATTAAGTTCTCAAGGATGTACCAAGGTAACCCTGATGAGTATTGGAAATGCATTAAATACGAGTCAGGGTTAAAGGCAGAACTTAATGTGGAGTTGCGCACTTGGAAATTCAGGGATTTCTCTACCTTAGTCAACAAATGCCGCATCATTGAAGAAGGGCGGAGAAGCTGGGTACTTCAAAGTCTGAGAATATCATCAAAAAGCTGACACCTCAAGGTCAACAGTTCAAGAGGCAAAATCGACCTCCATTTCCACATCAATCAAGATCACAAGTGCCACAAAGGAACTTTCATCAAGGAAGACCGAACAACAACAACAACCGCTATAATAATCCCAACAACAAAACAACAACAACAACAACAATAACAATAAAGGGAAAGCACCACAAAGAGGTCCAGCAGCACCTCCACGACCCGTGCCATCCATGGAATGTCCCAAGTGCGGCAAGAATCATGGGAGCATGCCATGTCGAGGGAACAAACGTGTGCTATGTGGAAAACCAGGTCATTACTCAGGAGAATGCACAGAAGGAACCCGCCAACCCCCAATCCCAAGCCAGAATACCAAGGAAGGGTATTCACCGTTAATGCTGAAGAAACGACAAAGTCACGAAATCTCGTGGAAGGTAAGTGTAATATGTATGGTAGAAACTTAATTGTACTATATGATTCTGGCGCTTCCCATTCTTTTATCTCCCACTCGTGTGTTAAAACCCTTAACTTGCATATAACTGAGCTTCCTTTTGACCTTATTGTTTCTACCCTCCTGGAAAACCCGTTAGGACTTGTAAATGTTGTTTAGATTGCCATTTTGTTATTGAGAATAGATCATTTGTTTTAGATCTCATTTGCTTACCCATGCAAGGTTTAGATGTGATTCTTGGCATGGATTGGCTTGAAGCCAACCGTGTACTGTTAAACCTATGAGAAAACCATTACTTTTCTTCCTGTTCCCATTAGACCTAAGAAACCCATAAGTCTTTACATAACTGTAGAAATGGACTGGTAAGGGTGAGAGTAAAGGTTATATTTTCTTAGCCGCTAGTGATGTAGACTTTGAGCAAAGTATCGATGAGATACCGATAGTAAGGAATTATCCCGAAGTATTTCCAGATGAGATACAGAGTTTCCCCCAGAGAGAGATAGAGTTTTCCATAGAATTGCTTTGCAGGTCCCATATCCATAGCCCCATACAGGATGTCCCCATTAGAGTTGACCGAGTTGAAAGCTCAATTGGAGGATTTATTGGAGAAAAAGTTTGTTAGGCCTAGTGCGTCACCTTGGGGAGCCCCTGTGTTGTTTGTGAAGAAAAAGGATGGGAGTATGAGGATGTGTGTTGACTATAGGCAATTGAATAAAGTGACAGTGAAGAACAAATACCCTTTGCCTAGGATAGATGACTTGATGGACCAGCTTAAAGGGGCAAGTGTTTTCTAAGATTGATTTGAGGTCAGGTTACCACCAGATTAGGGTGAGAGATGAAGATATACCAAAAACGGCCTTTCGTCCGATACGGCCATTTTGAGTTTGCAGTAATGTCCTTTGGATTAACCAATGCTCCGGCAATTTTTATGGATTACATGAATAGGATCTTTAGACCCTATTTAGATCAGTTTGTGGTTGTCTTTATAGATGACATTCTCATCTACTCTAAGACCCACGAGGAGCATGAACGCCACCTAACTATAGTCCTGGAAATCCTGAAGGAAAAGAAACTATATGCCAAGCTTTCTAAGTGTGAATTCTGGTTGGATGAGGTGAAATTTTTAGGGCATGTAGTATCTAAGAAAGGAATTGCTGTAGATCCTAGTAAGGTGGAAACGGTTGTAAACTGGGAAAGACCAACCACGGTAACTGAAGTAAGGAGCTTCTTAGGTTTAGCTGGTTATTACCGTCGGTTTATCAAGGGATTTTCCAGATTTCCCTTCCTCTGACTAAGCTAACTAGGAAAAACACCTCTTTTTCATGGACCCGGAGTGTGAAAAGAGCTTTCAAGAGCTGAAACACAAGCTAACCTCAACCCCTGTTTTAGTGTTACCCGACCCCAATGTGCCTTTCGAAGTGTCCTGTGATGCTTCGAGGAAGGGTTTGGGTTGTGTCCTGATGCAGGATAGGCAAGTGGTGGCCTATGCATCGAGGCAACTCAAGCCACATGAGGCAAATTACCCACCCATGACCTTGAGTTAGCCGCGTCGTGTTTGCTCTAAAGATTTGGAGACACCATTTATACGGAGTGAGGTTTGAGGTGTTTTCTGATCACAAGAGTTTGAAATATCTCTTTGATCAAAAAGAGCTAAACATGAGGCAAAGAAGGTGGATGGAGTTTTTAAAAGATTATGATTTCGGGTTAAACTATCATCCAGGTAAAGCTAATGTTGTAGCTGATGCCCTAAGTAGGAAATCCTTACAAGTGTCCCGTTTGATGGTGAAAGAGATTGAGTTAATTGAGCAATTTAGAGACCTCAACCTAGGAATGACCTTGACCACTAAGGGCATAAGAGCTTGTCACCTTAGTGTGACAAGTGAATTCAAGGAAAGAATTGCTCAAGCCCAAAGGAAAGATACAGAATTTCAAGAGACCTTAGAGGCGGTAAGAGCTGATAAGTTGAAAGGTTTTACCCAAGGGAATGATAGTTTATGGAGGTTTGAAGGTCGTATATGTGTACCTGCTAGTGGTGACCTCCGAAGGATATTTTGGAGGAAGCCCATAAGAGTCATTTCACCCTTCATCCTGGTGCCACCAAGATGTATCAAGATTTGAGGAAGATGTTCTGGTGGCCTGGATTGAAGAAGGATGTGTGCACATGGGTGAATAAATGCTTGGTATGTCAAAAGGTGAAGATTGAGCACCAAAGACCCTGGAATGTTGCAACCCCTATCAATCCCCGAGTGGAAGTGGGATAGTATCTCCATGGATTTTGTAACTGGACTACGAGGACCCAAGCGAATCATGACGCCATTTGGGTAATAGTGGATCGGTTGACTAAGTCAGCCCACTTTTTACCTATTAAGGTGACTTATTCCTTGGATAGGTTAGCATTATATATTCAGGAGATAGTAAGATTACACGGAGTCCGTCGACGATAATCTCGATCGAGATCCGCGATTCACGTCACGGTTTTGGGGAGCCTTTCAGAAGGCGTTTGGTTCAAAGCTGTGTTTGAGCCCAAACGGACGGTCAATCTGAAAGAACTATCCAAACTTTGGAGGACATGTTGAGGGCATGTGTTTTAGATCAAAGAGAGAGTTGGGATAAGTACCTTTATTGAATTTGCATATAACAACAGTTATCATGCAAGTATCGGTATGGCACCATACGAGGCCCTCTATGGACGGAAGTGTCAATCACCTCTATGTTGGTATGAGCCCAGAGAGCAAAGTCTACTGGATATTGTGAGGGAAACGACGGAACAAATCAAGAAGATTAGGGATAAATTCTCACCTCAAAGTCGCAGAAAAACTATGCGGACAAGCGGCGAAACCGCTAGATTTTCAAGAAGGGGACCATGTGTTCCTAAGAATCACCCACCACAGGCATAGGCCGAGCAATGAAAGTAAAGAAATTGAGCCCAGATTTCTTGGTCCATTTGAAATCCTTAGCAAAATAGGATCTGTAGCCTACCGTATAGCCCTACCCAGGAGTCTCTCCAACCTTCATGATGTTTTCCATGTCTCCAGTTAAGGAAATATCATTCTGACCCAAGTCATGTACTAGAGCCAGAACATGTACAATTAAGAGATGACCTAACGTTTAACTTACCACCCACGAGAATCGTTGACCGAGGAGTTAAGCGTTAAGGAACAAGGTTGTACCCTAGTCAAAGTAGCATGGGGACGAGGTGAAACCGAAGAAGTTACATGGGAGCTGGAATCAGATATGCAAGCACAGTATCCAGAGCTATTCTCAGGTAACGAATTTCGAGGGCGAAATTCTTTTTAAGGAGGGGAGTAATGTAACGCCCCAATTTTTGTAATTTTTACTATCATTAGGAATTACCGAATTACCGTAGGTAAATATTATATAAAATTTGAGACCAAACAATCCTTAATAAAGGAATATAACGTTAGAAGAGAAGTTAGGAGCAATTCGTGCAAGTATTGCAAACCCCAATTTTCTGTACGTGTAAAATGACCAAAATGCCCTGAGGTTATTTTACTCAAAATGAGGATCGTGGGCCCCACCCATCCTCAAGGGGATGTTTTGATGTTAATAAGGGATTGTTTGTGTTATGTGTGTTAATAGAGGAGAAGAATCCTAATTTTGAGCTCGACGCGAAATGACCAAAACGCCCTTACCGTTTTAACTCGATTTGCGTGCCGACTTAGCCGAACCTCACTAAAATGTGTTAAAAGGTGTTTTTAAGCCATGATTAACCATTGGTTAAGCTCGGGTGGTCTCGGGCAATTTTTAAGTAAAATGACCGTTTTGCCCCTCTTTGTAGTTTTACAAATTTTGAGATTTTTGATTCGTCTAACGAAACCTAAGCAATATTAGGCTCAAATTAAAGCTTATTAAATTCTAATTATTAATCTAGAGTCAAAATTATTTATTTAGATTGATTAGAACCTAAAATTGCTTAAAACACCCAAATTGCTTAGTAATTCACTTAAACCCTTAACCGTAAATTCTCTAAATTGCATGAATACCTTGCCTACACCTAAATAATACATGGAACACACAAAATCCTCTTCCACAAGGCTGTAATGCACGAAATTATTGAGTAATAAGTCAGAAAATTATTACACAAAAATCCAAAGAATGAAAACAAAGAATCATGAAAACATGGAAACATGATTCCATGTTTTAAGCCACCAAACAAAATGATTTTTCTTCCTTATTTTTTTCTCTAATTTTTGGTCAGATTTCTTTCCTTCCTTTGTCCATTTATGAGCTGCAAAATCTCTATAAATAGGCATGCTTGAAGATAGTTTAGATGCTTAGTTCATAACTTACACAAATTCTAGTTTTAGGAGCACCAAAAGCTCTCATTTCCTCCTCCTCTTGGCTGAATTCTTTCTTCAAGTTTTCAAGAATATTTTCTTTCATTTCACTCAAGGAAACCAAGTTCTCTTCCTTTCCTTCAAATCAGATTAGGTAGGGAGTTGTTTTTAAGTTTATTTCTATGCTTTGCTAAGTGTTGTTCTTGGTTCAAAATGATGATTTCATGGATTTTCTCTAGTTTTTCCATTTGGTTTTCTTCTTCCTTTTTCTTTGAACAATTCAGCCATATGGCCTAGGTGGGACTAAGATGATGGCTTGATGATGAGGACCTTGAGGGTGGGTTGTGAATCCATCACAAGTTAGGCCTCTAAAGCTTGAAAGTTCCACTTGATGCAAAACTTTAAAGAATAATATTTTTATGATGTTTTTATGATCTTGAGTTTAGAACTTGAAAGATGTATTTTTCACTTTGTCTTGCTAAGATATATTGGGTTGAATTTATATTTCTCTAAAGTCTTGGAGGAGCTCTAGTAAAGAAATAAAATGAACTTGCATCCATGTTTAAGTTTATGCCTTGCATAACCATGTTTACTTTCTATGTCATCACTAAATTCTCAAGAATGAATAAATGAACTTGCATATTCATGTTTAAATTTCCAAGCTTGCATTTCATGTTTAAATTTCAAGTTGTCACTTAATCTCTAAAGATAATAAAGAAGTTGCATCTCATGTTTATTTTATGCTCTCACTTTATTTTATAATGGCTAAAAGAGTCAATGCATGGCATGTTTATTTTATGTCATCACCTAAAAATCCTAGAGCTCAAAGACTTGCTTATGAATCATAAGCAAAGAAATGAGATAATTGGAGTTAAAGAATTTATTCTTTAAGAAGTCTTGAGAATTGGAGCTTAAAAAAAATGTAATTCTCATCCCCTCACCGGTCCTATGCGGACTACGCGCTCCTTGCTTAAGATTCTCTTCTCCCTCTCCTGGTCCTATGCGGATTACCGCTCAGTTTCTTGCATCATGTTTATATTACAAGTTCTTGCATCATGTTTAATTTTCAAGTTATCACCTTAAATCTTAAAGATAAAGAAATGGAATTGCATATCATGTTTATAATTCCAAGCTATCACCTTATAAAGATAAGATTAAAATAAGGTTGCATAGCATGGTAATAATTCAAAGATGTCACCTAAATCTCTAAAGCTCAAGACTTGCTCCTTTTATCTTAAGTGAAAGATTTAATTATGAACATTCTTTCAAGTTATAAATCGGTCCCATGGTTAATTTAGGCCTAAAGTCCTATGACTTCTTTCAAGTTTAACAAAAGAATTAGTTCTAAAAGAGTTTTAAAACTTTGTAAGAATTTTATGGGAAGCTAGTAATTTATGTGTACTTAAAATATGATTTGATGCTTATTAAGAATTTGGTGTCATTGATTGATTCCCTGGTTTGTATGTTATAGTTGTTGTTGCAAACAATGAAAACTTATGCATGAAATAAAGACATATTCTATTCCTGGAAGAAAGTGTATTACTGTAAGAGTGCAATTGGAAAGATTCTGGCTAAGGAAAGATTTGGTATTTAAGCGTGTCCATTGTGACCCACCTCTCTTTCCTGGGAATCTCCAGATGCATGATTCCAGTTGGTATATATTATTTCGGCATAAGACTATAAATGAGAAAATGTTATGATGATTATGAATGAAGAATTGTATTATGATATAACATGCAAAGACTTAAAGGTGACTCAAAATATATGAGAAAATGATCCTTTGGACCCGTCAAACTATAGGCGGTGAAAAGGTGATTCTTGCCCCTAGTCTGTTCTCTCAAAAGGGTAGAGACAAATTTTACTTATCAAAAGGGATAAGTATGCTGGTGACGACTAGCAAGGTATGAGCTCATAACCTAGATTACTCCCAAAAGGGTGAAGTATAGGGTGGCCCAGGAAAATGATGATGAAAGTAACTTTAAGTCACCTAAGAAACTAAGTAAATGCATTATGTGAATATGATGTTCTGCTATGCATAGTATTTATGAGATGATGATGAGAAATATGATATTCTGCTATGCATAGTATTATGAAATGATGATGAGGAATATGATGTGATTTTATGCATAACTATGTTATTATATATGAAAGGAAAAGTTCATTATAAACATGACATGCTAAGTTTATGATGCATTATAAGACGCATGATTAAAACGACGAACCTCGGTAAAGTATATTTTCGAACTTAATAAATCAATCTTAGCATGCTCACTATTTCATAATAACCCGAGGTTCCTGGGGACGATGATGATGACACAATGCATCATGAGGTGAGTACCCTACTGAGATTCTTTTTATAAGTTTCTCACTCCCTCTATTTTTCTTTCCATCTCGTCTTCAGAAAAGAAGGAAGCGTTCGTGAATCACATTGAGGCTCTCAGGAGCTGAACTTGAATCCTGCTAGTTTCACTCGTATATTTCAGATATCTATCCCTATCCCTGGAGTGTTATTACTAGGTGCCATTAATGGATGTCCTTCCATCCATATATTATTTATGTTTTATTAGATTGCCTACACTTAGTCTTATTCTGTTGGTAGGCAAAATATCTATATGATATGTAATTATGGATGTATGATGGAGCCAATATATTATGATGTGATGTTTGTAAATTCCTATGTGTCTTTTAAATTTTGCTAAATCATTCACGTTAAGCGCGGCTCACGTTTTCAATTATGTTTAAAAAAAAAATGGCTCGTAATTTCACTAAGTATTTTCAAAGCATGATTAAGGAACTGAAGCAAAGAGTAAAGTCTAGTAATTAATCAAATCCTGCCTAGGTGTATTGGGTTAATTATTAGGGTGTTACATTTTGGTATCAGGTTTCTTCTCAGAGCCTGAGGATTGGACTGACTATGCTTCTAAAGCATAATACGTTAGTAATGTCATGTGTAGATGTTTATCATTAGGATGAGCTTGAGGATTAGAAATACATGACTCCTATGTTGAAAGTGCCATGGTAACTTGCTCACTTTGCATGGAATATTGGGCTTGATCACCTCAGTGTTGCTGTTTTGTGTGTATAGGGACCAATGGCACGACGACAACAACTAGGAGCGCGGCACAGATAACCAAGATAATGAGACCGCTGAAGCACTTCGCGACGTAGCAAGGACCATGAGAATGATGATGGAACGGATGGATCAGAATCGTCAAGCTAATATAAATCAAGGACATGAAATTCCGAACATGCTCGTTTTGGGAATTTCGTAAGGCGAATCCACCTGTTTTCAAGGGACCCTGAATCCTAATGTAGCAGATGAATGGATTCGGAATATTGAGAAGGTCTTTGCTGTAGTTCCATGTTCAGAGGAGCGAAGGTCACTTTTGCCACCCACATGCTTGAGGGTGATGCCCTTCTGGTGGATGGTGTTCGAAGACTCCTGGAGGCAACCGAAGTGGACATTGATTGGGAATTATTCAAGGTCCATTTTTACGAGAAGTATTTCCGAGTCGGTTAGAAATGCTAAGGACATTGAATTCATGCAACTTGTCCAGGGGAATATGAATGTGGCTCAGTATCCTGCAGATTTGAGGAACTCATTAAGTTCTCAAGGATGTACCAAGGTAACCCTGATGAGTATTGGAAATGCATTAAATACGAGTCAGGGTTAAAGGCAGAACTTAATGTGGAGGTTGCGCACTTGGAAATTAGGGATTTCTCTACCTTAGTCAACAAATGCCGCATCATTGAAGAAGGGCGGAGAAGCTGGGTACTTCAAAGTCCTGAGAATATCATAAAAAGCTGACACCTCAAGGTCAACAGTTCAAGAGGCAAAATCGACCTCCATTTCCACATCAATCAAGATCACAAGTGCCACAAAGGAACTTTCATCAAGGAAGACCGAACAACAACAACAACAACCGCTATAATAATCCCAACAACAATCGCAACAACAACAATAATAACAATAAAGGGAAAGCACCACAAAGAGGTCAGCAGCACCTCCACGACCCGTGCCATCCATGGAATGTCCCAAGTGCGGCAAGAATCATGGGAGCATGCCATGTCGAGCGGAACAAACGTGTGCTACCGGTGTGGAAACCAGGTCATTACTCAGAATGCAGAAAGGAACCCGCCAACCCCCAATCCCAAGCCAGGAATACCAAGGAAGGGTATTCACCGTTAATGAAGAAACGACAAAGTCACGAAATCTCGTGGAAGGTAAGTGTAATATGTATGGTAGAAACTTAATTGTCCTGTATGATTCTGGCGCTTCCCATTCTTTTATCTCCCACTCGTGTGTTAAAACCCTTAACTTGCATATAACTGAGCTTCCTTTTGACCTTATTGTTTCTACCTCCTGGAAAACCCGTTAGGACTTGTAAATGTTGTTTAGATTGCCATTTTGTTATTGAGAATAGATCATTTGTTTTAGATCTCATTTGCTTACCCATGCAAGGTTTAGATGTGATTCTTGGCATGGATTGGCTTGAAGCCAACCGTGTCCTGTTAAGCCTATGAGAAAACCATTACTTTTCTTCCTGTTCCCATTAGACCTAAGAAACCCATAAGTCTTTACATAACTGTAGAAATGGGATTGGTAAGGGTGAGAGTAAAGGTTATATTTTCTTAGCCGCTAGTGATGTAGACTTTGAGCAAAGTATCGATGAGATACCGATAGTAAGAAATTATCCCGAAGTATTTCAGATGAGATACCAGAGTTTCCCCCAGAGAGAGATAGAGTTTTCCATAGAATTGCTTCAGGTGCAGGTCCCATATCCATAGCCCCATCAGGATGTCCCCATTAGAGTTGACGAGTTGAAAGCTCAATTGGAGGATTTATTGGAGAAAAAGTTTGTTAGACCTAGTGCGTCACCTTGGGGAGCCCCTGTGTTGTTTGTGAAGAAAAAGGATGGGAGTATGAGGATGTGTGTTGACTATAGGCAATTGAATAAAGTGACAGTGAAGAACAAATACCCTTTGCCTAGGATAGATGACTTGATGGACCAGCTTAAAGGGGCAACAGTGTTTTCTAAGATTGATTTGAGGTCAGGTTACCAGGATTAGGGTGAGAGATGAAGATATACCAAAAACGGCCTTTCGTCCGATACGGCCATTTTGAGTTTGCAGTAATGTCCTTTGGATTAACCAATGCTCGGCAATTTTTATGGATTACATGAATAGGATCTTTAGACCCTATTTAGATCAGTTTGTGGTTGTCTTTATAGATGACATTCTCATCTACTCTAAGACCCACGAGGAGCATGAACGCCACCTAACTATAGTCCTGGAAATCCTAAAGGAAAAGAAACTATATGCCAAGCTTTCTAAGTGTGAATTCTGGTTGGATGAGGTGAAATTTTTAGGGCATGTAGTATCTAAGAAAGGAATTGCTGTAGATCCTAGTAAGGTGGAAACGGTTGTAAACTGGGAAAGACCAACCACGGTAACTGAAGTAAGGAGCTTCTTAGGTTTAGCTGGTTATTACCGTCGGTTTATCAAGGGATTTTCCAGATTTCCCTTCCTGACTAAGCTAACTAGGAAAAACACCTCTTTTTCATGGACCAGGAGTGTGAAAAGAGCTTTCAAGAGCTGAAACACAAGCTAACCTCAACCCCTGTTTTAGTGTTACCCGACCCCAATGTGCCTTCGAAGTGTCCTGTGATGCTTCGAGGAAGGGTTTGGGTTGTGTACTGATAGGATAGGCAAGTGGTGGCCTATGCATCGAGGCAACTCAAGCCACATGAGGCAAATTACCCACCCATGACCTTGAGTTAGCCGCTGTCGTGTTTGCTCTAAAGATTTGGAGACACCATTTATACGGAGTGAGGTTTGAGGTGTTTTCGATCACAAGAGTTTGAAATATCTCTTTGATCAAAAAGAGCTAAACATGAGGCAAAGAAGGTGGATGGAGTTTTTAAAAGATTATGATTTCGGGTTAAACTATCATCCAGGTAAAGCTAATGTTGTAGCTGATGCCCTAAGTAGGAAATCCTTACAAGTGTCCCGTTTGATGGTGAAAGAGATTGAGTTAATTGAGCAATTTAGAGACCTCAACCTAGGAATGACCTTGACCACTAAGGGCATAAGAGCTTGTCACCTTAGTGTGACAAGTGAATTCAAGGAAAGAATTGCTCAAGCCCAAAGGAAAGATAGAATTTCAAGAGACCTTAGAGGCGGTAAGAGCTGATAAGTTGAAAGGTTTTACCCAAGGGAATGATAGTTTATGGAGGTTTGAAGGTCGTATATGTGTACCTGCTAGTGGTGACCTCGAAAGGATATTTTGGAGGAAGCCCATAAGAGTCATTTCACCCTCCATCCTGGTGCCACCAAGATGTATCAAGATTTGAGGAAGATGTTCTGGTGGCCTGGATTGAAAAAGGATGTGTGCACATGGGTGAATAAATGCTTGGTATGTCAAAAGGTGAAGATTGAGCACCAAAGACCCTCTGGAATGTTGCAACCCCTATCAATCCCCGAGTGGAAGTGGGATAGTATCTCCATGGATTTTGTAACTGGACTCCAGGACCCAAGCGAATCATGACGCCATTTGGGTAATAGTGGATCGGTTGACTAAGTCAGCCCACTTTTACCTATTAAGGTGACTTATTCCTTGGATAGGTTAGCACGTTATATATTAAGGAGATAGTAAGATTACATGGAGTCCGTCGACGATAATCTCGGTCGGGATCCGCGATTTCGTCACGATTTGGGGAGCCTTTCAGAAGGCGTTTGGTTCAAAGCTGTGTTTGAGCACGGCTTATCACCCAAACGGACGGTCAATCTGAAAGAACTATCCAAACTTTGGAGGACATGTTGAGGGCATGTGTTTTAGATCAAAGAGAGAGTTGGGATAAGTACCTCCACTGATTGAATTTGCATATAACAACAGTTATCATGCAAGTATCGGTATGGCACCATACGAGGCCCTCTATGGACGGAAGTGTCAATCACCTCTATGTTGGTATGAGCCCAGAGAGCAAAGTCTACTGGACCGGATATTGTGAGGGAAACGACGGAACAAATCAAGAAGATTAGGGATAAGATTCTCACTGCTCAAAGTCGCAGAAAAACTATGCGGACAAGCGGCGAAACCGCTAGATTTTCAAGAAGGGACCATGTGTTCCTAAGAATCACCCCCACAGGCATAGGCCGAGCAATGAAAGTAAAGAAATTGAGCCCAGATTTCTTGGTCCATTTGAAATCCTTAGCAAAATAGGATCTGTAGCCTCCGTATAGCCCTACCCAGAGTCTATCCAACCTTCATGATGTTTTCCATGTCTCCAGTTAAGGAAATATCATTCTGACCCAAGTCATGTACTAGAGCCAGAACATGTACAATTAAGAGATGACCTAACGTTTAACTTACCACCCACGAGATCGTTGACCGAGAGTTAAGCGTTAAGGAACAAGGTTGTACCAGTCAAAGTAGCATGGGGACAAGATGAAACCGAAGAAGTTACATGGGAGCTGGAATCAGCATGCAAGCACGTATCCAGAGCTATTCTCAGGTAACGATTTAAGGGCGAAATTCTTTTTAAGGAGGGGAGTAATGTAACGCCCCAATTTTTACTGTAATTTTTACTATCATTAGGAATTACCGAATTACCGTAGGTAAATATTATATAAAATTTGAGACCAAACAATCCTTAATAAAGGAATATAACGTTAGAAGAGAAGTTAGGAGCAATTCGTGCAAGTATTGCAAACCCCAATTTCTGTACGTGTAAAATGACCAAAATGCCCTGAGGTTATTTTACTAGAAAATGAGGATCGTGGGCCCCACCCATCCTCAAGGGGATGTTTTGATGTTAATAAGGGATTGTTTGTGTTATGTGTGTTAATAGAGGAGAAAAATCCTAATTTTGAGCTCGACGCGAAATGACCAAAACGCCCTTAGCTGTTTTAACTTTTGCGCTAGACCGAACCTCACTAAAATGTGTTAAAAGGTGTTTTTAAGCCATGATTAACCATTGGTTAAGCTGGTGGTCTCGGGCAATTTTTAAGTAAAATGACCGTTTTGCCCCTCTCTTTGTAGTTTTACAAATTTTGAGATTTTTGATTTCTAACGAAACCTAAGCAATATTAGGCTCAAATTAAAGCTTATTAAATTCTAATTACTAATCTAGAGTCAAAATTATTTATTTAGATTGATTAGAACCTAAAATTGCTTAAAACACCCAAATTGCTTAGTAATTCACTTAAACCCTTAACCGTAAATTCTCTAAATTGCATGAATACCTTGCCTACACCTAAAAAATACATGGAACACACAAAATCCTCTTCCACAAGGCTGTAATGCACGAAATTATTGAGTAATAAGTCAGAAAATTATTACACAAAAATCCAAAGAATGAAAACAAAGAATCATGAAAACATGGAAACATGATTCCATGTTTTAAGCCACCAAACAAAATGATTTTTCTTCCTTATTTTTTTCTCTAATTTTTGGTCAGATTTCTTTCCTTCCTTTGTCCATTTATGAGCTGCAAAATCTCTATAAATAGGCATGCTTGAAGATAGTTTAGATGCTTAGTTCATAACTTACACAAATTCTAGTTTTAGGAGCACCAAAAGCTCTCATTTCCTCCTCCTCTTGGCTGAATTCTTTCTTCAAGTTTTCAAGAATATTTTCTTTCATTTCACTCAAGGAAACCAAGTTCTCTTCCTTTCCTTCAAATCAGATTAGGTAGGGAGTTGTTTTTAAGTTTATTTCTATGCTTTGCTAAGTGTTGTTCTTGGTTCAAAATGATGATTTCATGGATTTTCTCTAGTTTTTCCATTTGGTTTTCTTCTTCCTTTTTCTTTGAACAATTCAGCCATATGGCCTAGGTGGGACTAAGATGATGGCTTGATGATGAGGACCTTGAGGGTGGGTTGTGAATCCATCACAAGTTAGGCCTCTAAAGCTTGAAAGTTCCACTTGATGCAAAACTTTAAAGAATAATATTTTTATGATGTTTTTATGATCTTGAGTTTAGAACTTGAAAGATGTATTTTTCACTTTGTCTTGCTAAGATATATTGGGTTGAATTTATATTTCTCTAAAGTCTTGGAGGAGCTCTAGTAAAGAAATAAAATGAACTTGCATCCATGTTTAAGTTTATGCCTTGCATAACCATGTTTACTTTCTATGTCATCACTAAATTCTCAAGAATGAATAAATGAACTTGCATATTCATGTTTAAATTTCCAAGCTTGCATTTCATGTTTAAATTTCAAGTTGTCACTTAATCTCTAAAGATAATAAAGAAGTTGCATCTCATGTTTATTTTATGCTCTCACTTTATTTTATAATGGCTAAAAGAGTCAATGCATGGCATGTTTATTTTATGTCATCACCTAAAAATCCTAGAGCTCAAAGACTTGCTTATGAATCATAAGCAAAGAAATGAGATAATTGGAGTTAAAGAATTTATTCTTTAAGAAGTCTTGAGAATTGGAGCTTAAAAAAAATGTAATTCTCATCCCTCACCGGTCCTATGCGGACTACGGCTCGGTTGCTTAAGATCTTCTCCTCTCCTGTTCCTATGATTACCGCCTCCAGTTTCTTGCATCATGTTTATATTACAAGTTCTTGCATCATGTTTAATTTTTAAGTTATCACCTTAAATCTTAAAGATAAAGAAATGGAATTGCATATCATGTTTATAATTCCAAGCTATCACCTTATAAAGATAAGATTAAAATAAGGTTGCATAGCATGGTAATAATTCAAAGATGTCACCTAAATCTCTAAAGCTCAAGACTTGCTCCTTTTATCTTAAGTGAAATATTTAATTATGAACATTCTTTCAAGTTATAAATCGGTCCCATGGTTAATTTAGGCCTAAAGTCCTATGACTTCTTTCAAGTTTAACAAAAAGAATTAGTTCTAAAAGAGTTTTAAAACTTTGTAAGAATTTTATGGGAAGCTAGTAATTTATGTGTACTTAAAATATGATTTGATGCTTATTAAGAATTTGGTGTCATTGATTGATTCCCTGGTTTATATGTTATAGTTGTTGTTGCAAACAATGAAAACTTATGCATGAAATAAAGACATATTCTATTCCTGGAAGAAAGTGTATTCCTGTAAGAGTGCAATTGGAAAGATTCTGGCTAAGGAAAGATTTGGTATTTAAGCGTGTCCATTGTGACCCACCTCTCTTTCCTGGGAATCTCCAGATGCATGATTACAGTTGGTATATATTATTTCGGCATAAGACTATAAATGAGAAAATGTTATGATGATTATGAATGAAGAATTGTATTATGATATAACATGCAAAGACTTAAAGGTGACTCAAAATATATGAGAAAATGATCCTTTGGACCAATCAAACTATAGGCGGTGAAAAGGTGATTCTTGCCCCTAGTCTGTTCTCTCAAAAGGGTAGAGACAAATTTTTACTTATCAAAAGGGATAAGTATGTGCTGGTGACGACTAGCAAGGTATGAGCTCATAACCTAGATTACTCCCAAAAGGGTGAAGTATAGGGTGGCCCAGGAAAATGATGATGAAAGTAACTTTAAGTCACCTAAGAAACTAAGTAAATGCATTATGTGAATATGATGTTCTGCTATGCATAGTATTTATGAGATGATGATGAGAAATATGATATTCTGCTATGCATAGTATTATGAAATGATGATGAGGAATATGATGTGATTTTATGCATAACTATGTTATTATATATGAAAGGAAAAGTTCATTATAAACATGACATGCTAAGTTTATGATGCATTATAAGACGCATGATTAAAACCGACGAACCTCGGTAAAGTATATTTTCGAACTTAATAAATCAATCTTAGCATGCTCACTATTTCATAATAACCCGAGGTTCCTGGGGACGATGATGATGACACAATGCATCATGAGGTGAGTACCCTACTGAGATTCTTTTTATAAGTTTCTCACTCCCTCTATTTTTCTTTCCATCTCGTCTTCAGAAATAGAAGGAAGCGTTCGTGAATCACATTGAGGCTTCAGGGTAGCTGAACTTGAATCCTGCTAGTTTCACTCGTATATTTCAGATATCTATCCCTATCCCTGGAGTGTTATTACTAGGTGCCATTAATGGATGTCCTTCCATCCATATATTATTTATGTTTTATTAGATTGCCTACACTTAGTCTTATTCTGTTGGTAGGCAAAATATCTATATGATATGTAATTATGGATGCTGTATGATGGAGCCAATATATTATGATGTGATGTTTGTAAATTCCTATGTGTCTTTTAAATTTTGCTAAATCATTCACGTTAAGCGGCTCACGTTTTCAATTATGTTTAAAAAAAAAATGGCTCGTAATTTCACTAAGTATTTTCAAAGCATGATTAAGGAACTGAAGCAAAGAGTAAAGTCTAGTAATTAATCAAATACTGCCTAGGTGTATTGGGTTAATTATTAGGGTGTTACAAATACCAAGGCAGAACCAAATGCAAGGCTCATGTAATCACATAATTTCATGATTTAAAAGCATATAAGTTGCTAGTTTCTCTTGGAATCATTTTAGTAACTCAAAACTCCTTTAGAAACCATTTTATCTCATTAAATCATACCAAAATGGGTAAGTCAGTGGCTAAATTATTTAGCTCAAGCAATAGATTTAAAACATAGAGCTTTGTTCATAAGGTTTTTTAAATACACCTAAGCCTAGAAAAATTCCAAGACTTAGACTATGGGCACTTATGATTAGATGAACTCTTCCAATTAAGTGATGGCATAAACTTAAACATGATATGCACTTATTTTATTCTTCATTAGAAAGTAAAGTGAGAGCATAAAATAAATATGAGGTGCAACCTTTTTATTATCTTTAAAGATTAAGTGATGACTTGAAATATAAACATGAAATGCAAGCTTGGAATTTAAACATGATAATTCAAGTCCATTTAGTTATTTCTTGAAAGTTTAGTGATGACATCAAAATAAATATGCTATGCAAGGCATAAGCATAAACATGAGTGCAATTCCATTTTATCTTAACTAGCTCTTACAAGACTTTAAAGGAACATCACAACCTTAACCAAAATATTTATCTTCACAAACATAAAGTGAGCTTTAGAGTTCTCAACACCAAGTCTTCAAAGAAGCCTTTGGTTTGAACTTCATCATTAAGCTCAAGAAAATGTACACAAAGCTCAACACATTGTCTAGACAAACATGCTAAAAACTAAGTCATATTCTTTATTTTATTGCTCATGGGCTTCAATCTAGAGTAAAACTCTTAGAACGGCCGATCAACTTTAAGGTTGGCAAGGGTAAGCTTAGAGCTTTTAAAAACATAGGATTAATTTTCTTAACAAAACTTTTGTGATCTACTTTTCATTTTTAGCAAACTTTGTTCAAACAAAGGAAAAGAAAATCAAAACCATTCAAAGGAAAAGGAAGATAAATGAAAACTTGTGAAGTTAAAAGGAAGGAAGAAAATCGAAACATAAGCAAGAAAAAGGAAGAAAAACACAAGCATGTATGGTCCAAGACCAAGTTGTTTCAAGCTTAAAGGTTTCTCACATGGCATCACAAGTCCATTATCTTGAAACCTCATCATCAAGCTAAAGTTCTTCTCAATCAAAGGCCCTAAGGCTGAAACAAAGAAAGGAGAAAGAAAGCTTTGAAATCCAAGAGAAAACTAGAACTTTTCTTTAAGAAAACAAAGAAAACTTTCAAAACAAACCCTTACCTAAAGAAGTCTTGAAAGAAATGAAAGAAAGCTTGGATCCTTGATGAAATGAGAAGACAAAATCTCCTCTTGGATGGCAATGAGGATTCGGCCAAGGGAGGACACAAGCAAGATGGATTTTCCTGAGAAGCAAGATTGGCAATGGAAAGGTTAAGTGTTTGAACGATGGTTTGAGGTAGGGGAATGGTGGTTCAAGGTTTTTTGTGGTGGTTTGTAATGGTGGAAAGGTTTCTTTGATGGTGGAGGAAAAAAAACAAAATGAAGAAGAATTGAAGAAAAAAAGAAAATTGCAAGAAAGCTTAACTTAGCAAATGATCTAAAGTGTAACCAAGTTCTCTAAGGCTTGGTATTTATAGAAAATTGAAACAATGGGGCTTCCAATGGGAGGAGATGGCTGACGGTTTCAAGGCCATGGGGAGGAGAAAATATCTTCAAAAGCTTGTCATTCAAAGGCATGGTTGGAGGTATGGCTAGGCATGGGCAAGGCATGGCTTAAGGCATGGTCTTTGGAGTGAAACAAACTCAATGTAACATCCTAGTTTTCCTCGCTTTAGAAATTGATTGAGGGATGGTTAATGAGAATATTGAAATTTTGACAGGGGTAGTTGTGATGAGAACGACTCCAAGAGCGAGTACAAAAAAAAAAACATGGATAGTACTTTGTGGGGCCACAGCACAGGCAAGGCCAAAACTTGGATTGGGACATGGAGGTCCGAAGTTAAGAAAATATGAGAATAAGGGTAGAAATGATGAATGACAAATTTATACCTAGAATTAATTTCGGATAATATCGGTTAGATCACGACGTTACCGTTCGTGAGATTTCGGTGTGTGATTTTTAACAAAGATACTTCCATTACCACAAATGGATAATATCCACTTATTTAAGACATGTGGAGACATGTGGAAGGCCAAGATTTAATCTTGGAATCCAAGATTTAATCTTAGCCACCCATCATTGCCTTGTCACCAAAATCATGATTTCTTGGCTAAATATCTCCATTTCCTTTATTAAGCAAGCCTAGTCACAATTCTTCTCCAACAAGACACCAAAATTTCGGCCCTTGCAAGCTAAGACAGCAGTTGGTCTTTCCTCCATAGCCAAGAGCTTCATCTTACTTCCAATTCACATAAACCCTAACTTAGAATCATCAAAACCTAAACCTTTCTCACTAAAGTTGATCTACACTTCCATCTCTATAACTATAACCAATTAGAATGTCAAAACCTCATCCTTTTCATCTCATCCATCACTGATTATAGGAGGGTTTGGGGTATTTGAGGAGTTTTGAAGTGAGGAACTCTCATCTTGAAGCAAGCCAAAGACAAAGAGACACTAGCCTTCACAAGTAGGGTTTTTTGTTGTCTGTTTTTGCTGATTTTCTTTCTGTTTGGGGTGATGTATGTCTGAAATTTTTGATGATTTTGATTGATATTATGTTGAAATTGATGCATGAATTTTGGTGATGGGTGGATGGTGTTAGTTAATGGTTTGGTATTAAAATAAGTTGGACTGGTATCCTGGATTCTGAGTTGCTTGCAGGCGCCTGGAATCATGAATTTTCTAAACATGTTTTAGGGCTTTTCGTGAGCTGGAAAAAATGTATGTTCAAGCTAACATCTTGGGCTAGTCCGTAAATTTTCTTGGGTATTTATAATGAAGTTTGCTACCTCAAAAAAATCAAGACCCGAAATGTAACTGATGCTGTCCTGGTTGCTGAAATTGAAGCAATAAATGTAACACCCTAATAATTAACCCAATACACCTAGGCAGTCTGATTAATTACTAGACTTTACTCTTTGCTTCAGTTCCTTAATCATGTTTGAAAATACTTAGTGAAATTACGAGCCATTTTTTTTTTAAAACATAATTGAAAACGTGAGGCGCTTAACGTGAATGATTTAGCAAAATTTAAAAGACACATAGGAATTTACAAACATCACATCATAATATATTGGCTCCATCATAAGCATCCATAATTACATATCATATAGATATTTTGCCTACCAACGAATAAGACTAAGTGTAGGCAATCTAATAAAACATAAATAATATATGGATGGAAGGACATCCATTAATGGCACCTAGTAATAACACTCCAGGGATAGGGATAGATATCTGAAATATACGAGTGAAACTAGCAGGATTCAAGTTCAACTCCCGTGACAACCTCAATGTGATTCACGAACGCTTCCTTCGTTTCTGAAGACGAGATGGAAAGAAAAATAGAGGGAGTGAGAAACTTATAAAAGAATCTCAGTAGGGTACTCACCTCATGATGCATTGTGTCATCATCATCGTCCCAGGAACCTGGGTTATTATGAAATAGTGAGCATGCTAAGATTGATTTATTAAGTTCGAAAATATACTTACCGAGGTTCGTCGGTTTTAATCATGCGTCTTATAATGCATCATAAACTTAGCATGTCATGTTTATAATGAACTTTTCCTTTCATATATAATAACATAGTTATGCATAAAATCACATCATATTCCTCATCATCATTTCATAATACTATGCATAGCAGAATATCATATTTCTCATCATCATCTCATAAATACTATGCATAGCAGAACATCATATTCACATAATGCATTTACTTAGTTTCTTAGGTGACTTAAAGTTACTTTCATCATCATTTTCCTGGGCCACCCTATACTCCACCCTTTTGGGAGTAATCTAGGTTATGAGCTCATACCTTATAGTCGTCACTAGCATATACTTATCCTTTTTGATAAGTTAAAGTCCTGACTCTACCCTTTTGAGAGAACAGGTTAGGGGGCTAGAATCACCTTTTCACCACCTATAGTTTGATGGGTCCAAAGGATCATTTTCTTATAAATTTTAAGTCACCAATAAGTCTTTGCATGTTACAAATCGCAATTCATAATAATTCTAACATTTTCTTATTTACAGTCTTATTCTAGAATAATATATATCAACTATAATCATGCATCTGGAGATTCCAGAAAGAGAGGTGGGTCACAATGGACACGCTTAAATACCAAATCTTTCCTTAGCCAGAATCTTTCCAAATTTCACTCTTAAGTAATACACTTTCTTCCAGGTAACGAATATGTCTTTATTTCATGCATAAGTTTTCATTGTTTGCAACAGCAACTATAACATACAAACCAGGGAATCAATCAATGACACCAAATTCTTAATAAGCATCAAATCATATTTTAAGTACACATAAAATTACTAGCTTCCCATAAAATTCTCACAAAGTTTTAAAACTCTTTTAGAACTAATTCTTTTTGTTAAACTTGAAAGAAGCCTAACTTAATCATGGGACCGATTTATAACTTGAAAGAATGTTCATAATTAAATCTTTCACTTAAGATAAAAGGAGCAAGTCTTGAGCTTTAGAGATTTAGGTGACATCTTTGAATTATTACCATGCTATGCAACCTTATTTTAATCTTATCTTTATAAGGTGATAGCTTGGAATTATAAACATGATATGCAATTCCATTTCTTTATCTTTAAGATTTAAGGTGATAACTTGAAAATTAAACATGATGCAAGAACTTGTAATATAAACATGATGCAAGAAACTGGAACGGCGGTAAGGGCAGGACCAGGTAGAGGAGAATCTTAAGCAGGGAGCGGCGTAGTCCGCAGGAGTGAGGAGATGAGAATTACATTTTTTTAAGCTCCAATTCTCAAGACTTCTTAAAGAATAAATTCTTTAACTCCAATTATCTCATTTCTTCGCTTATGATTCATAAGCAAGTCTTTGAGCTCTAGGATTTTTAGGTGATGACATAAAATAAACATGCCATGCATTGACTCTTTTAGCCATTATAAAATAAAGTGAGAGCATAAAATAAACATGAGATGCAACTTCTTTATTATCTTTAGAGATTAAGTGACAACTTGAAATTTAAACATGAAATGCAAGCTTGGAAATTTAAACATGAATATGCAAGTTCATTTATTCATTCTTGAGAATTTAGTGATGACATAGAAAGTAAACATGGTTATGCAAGGCATAAACTTAAACATGGATGCAAGTTCATTTTATTTCTTTACTAGAGCTCCTCCAAGACTTTAGAGAAATATAAATTCAACCCAATATATCTTAGCAAGACAAAGTGAAAAATACATCTTTCAAGTTCTAAACTCAAGATCATAAAAACATCATAAAAATATTATTCTTTAAAGTTTTGCATCAAGTGGAACTTTCAAGCTTTAGAGGCCTAACTTGTGATGGATTCACAACCCACCCTCAAGGTCCTCATCATCAAGCCATCATCTTAGTCCCATCTAGGCCATATGGCTGAATTGTTCAAAGAAAAGGAAGAAGAAAACCAAATGGAAAAACTAGAGAAAATCCATGAAATCATCATTTTGAACCAAGAACAACACTTAGCAAAGCATAGAAATAAACTTAAAAACAACTCCCTACCTAATCTGATTTGAAGGAAAGGAAGAGAACTTGGTTTCCTTGAGTGAAATGAAAGAAAATATTCTTGAAAACTTGAAGAAAGAATTCAGCCAAGAGGAGGAGGAAATGAGAGCTTTTGGTGCTCCTAAAACTAGAATTTGTGTAAGTTATGAACTAAGCATCTAAACTATCTTCAAGCATGCCTATTTATAGAGATTTTGCAGCTCATAAATGGACAAAGGAAGGAAAGAAATCTGACCAAAAATTAGAGAAAAAAAATAAGGAAGAAAAATCATTTTGTTTGGTGGCTTAAAACATGGAATCATGTTTCCATGTTTTCATGATTCTTTGTTTTCATTCTTTGGATTTTTGTGTAATAATTTTCTGACTTATTACTCAATAATTTCGTGCATTACAGCCTTGTGGAAGAGGATTTTGTGTGTTCCATGTATTTTTTAGGTGTAGGCAAGGTATTCATGCAATTTAGAGAATTTACGGTTAAGGGTTTAAGTGAATTACTAAGCAATTTGGGTGTTTTAAGCAATTTTAGGTTCTAATCAATCTAAATAAATAATTTTGACTCTAGATTAGTAATTAGAATTTAATAAGCTTTAATTTGAGCCTAATATTGCTTAGGTTTTGTTAGACGAATCAAAAATCTCAAAATTTGTAAAACTCACAAACGGGCAAAACGGTCATTTTACTTAAAAATTGCCAGAGACCACCCAACTTAACCAATGGTTAATCATGGCTTAAAAACACCTTTTAACACATTTTAGTGAGGTTAAGGCTAGTGGCACGCAATGAAGTTAAAACGGGTAAGGGCGT
Source organism: Dalbergia oliveri (assembly GCA_030441495.1). Lineage (NCBI taxonomy): Eukaryota > Viridiplantae > Streptophyta > Magnoliopsida > Fabales > Fabaceae > Dalbergia > Dalbergia oliveri. The sequence goes on along the minus strand of JAMLFY010000344.1, from coordinate 10,621 downwards.
TTTGGTCATTTCGCGTCGAGCTCAAAATTAGGATTCTTCTCCTCTATTAACACACATAACACAAACAATCCCTTATTAACATCAAAACATCCCCTTGAGGATGGGTGGGGCCCACGATCCTCATTTTCAGTAAAATAACCTCAGGGCATTTTGGTCATTTTACACATACAGAAAATTGGGGTTTGCAATACTTGCACGAATTGCTCCTAACTTCTCTTCTAACGTTATATTCCTTTATTAAGGATTGTTTGGTCTCAAATTTTATATAATATTTACCTACGGTAATTCGGTAATTCCTAATGATAGTAAAAATTCCATAAAAATTGGGCGTACAATAAACTTATCAAATTTATTATCATAGCAATTGGTTGATCTAGCCCATGAAATTTTTATGAGAAGTTATAACATATTGAAGTGTCACTGTGAATTTTCTTGGGTTTTAAATCATCAATTCTAAGGTTAAAAATTATGAAACCCAATCTGGTCTGTGATGGTGGCACCTGACCACGGACTTGTATATTTCCTCGAAGTAGCTACAAAACTCTTTTGCCCGAGATTTTTCCAGATTATTCTAGACAACTTGAAGTGTCATTTCGAATTTTTGTAGCTATTTGATGGCTGTTGGTTATAGCAATTAAATGTTGTACCTAGAACATAAATTCTCAAGGTGCTAGAAAGTGAAAATGAATGAAAATCATGATGATATGATAACTATCCCAATTCTATGGCATGTGAATGCACATTAATTGCTTCACTTTCTAATTCATGAACCTCTAATGAGAGTGAATATTTAATTGTAAATTAAGCATGCTATTGAGACAAGAAAGAGAAGTATGTAATGCAATATGTGAAAGAGTAGAAATAGTTGGTATATATGCTGTTGTTGCATACTTGAGCATCCAAAAGCAAACAAGGCTTAGAGGGGATAGATGTAACACCCTAACTTTCACCTAATACGCTCAAGTCGCATTCGGCTAGTTATTAGCAGTTACGTCTTCGTTTCAGAATTTGACTTGGCTTTCTTTAAAATACGAGTATTAAAAATACGACTAAATTTTTCTTTTTGAACTTAAGACTTAAAATGCGGAGTTGCGCATGCACATAGGGATCAACTACTAAACAAGAAACATGCATCCAAGTATACATCACCATAAACGTCATACATAAACCATAGAATAAACACAACATAACTTGTAGTATTATAATATAATCATAACAAAACAACGATGCCCTTATAAATGTAAGGACATCTCAGATACTTGATACATCAAGCAAGGTTAACTAACGCAAAACATAATTATAAACAGGCTAGACTAGACTTCAAGCTTCCATTGCCCTCCTAAATGCATAACTCCTACGCCCGCGCTTCAAGGGAAATCACGAACATCCACATCAATCCCATCTGGAGACGACACGGAGGGAAAGACAAAAGGGGTGAGAATACTTATACAAGATTCTAGGTAGGCTCCAAACTTTAACACAAGTGTCATTCTCGCCCCAAGCCACTTCGGGTTTCATTATGAAAGAGGTATACATGCATAGATTCAATTTTAATTTCTCAAATCTTATTATCTGAAGTAGGTTCCTTTTAGCATGAGTCTTCATGGTATGAATACAGCGATATTTTATGTATGCATGGCAATATGAGGACACGTAGATAACACATATCACTTAATCAAAGGATCAATGAAACATCAAAGAAACATATGCATGTGCGTCTTTTACTTTTTCATACTTGAACTCCATGAGTTCCTTTCATAAATTTTTCCATTTTTCCGCCCTCATCATGGTCACCAAAATTCACCCAACAGGACCCAGCAATTTTATCATGGTCACCAAAACTCCTAATCACCTATCACCTAGGAATGAGCTCATCCTAACTAGCCGTCGTAGATTCATACGGGGTAAAAAAGGGGGAATCATATTTCTTTCTTGGATCACCCCATGCAACCCTTAACTTGGGAAGTCATAATGGGATCATTTCCACATTATCATATCTTTTATGGATGCAACATGAGCATACAACCTTAGAACCTCATATAACATATCCTTCATTCACATTTCATATTCTCATGCATTTTAACGTGACATACCACATCATCACATCATCATGCCCCATAACATTTCATACTTAAGATTTTAACATAGTCACATCATTAAGAATGTGCTCACTCGCCCTCATACTCACATCACACCTCCTATCTTATGGTGTCTTATGCTTCAGCCCTTACGGGTCTTAAACTTATGTTCCAACTATCCTAATACCCATATTACATCTTTACTACACCTAAGAGATCATTACTTATATTTCTCACTAAGATTTAGGCTTACTAAAATTCCATACAGCATTATGCATTTTGGGCAGAAAATTATCTTATGATTATGGGTTTCTAGAATTTCCATTTTAGACCCATTTTAAGATTCGTCTTCGTCTACGGCTTTATAATTAACTCCTAAACCAATTATGAGGGATTTCCTACACATTTCACTAATTATAAACCACTTTCCTTAGTTTTAAGCATGCTGGAACAGAATGCATATCTTGTGCATTTAAGTGTTCTAGAATTCTCATTTTTGATCCTTTCAAGTTACTTATTCTTTTCTAACTTCTCTAAATCGATCCTTGCTTCACTCAAACATAATTTTACACATTTTAACACCATAAAACAGAATTTATACAGTGGCCAATTGCATCATGCAGAACTGAAAAACATAAGCTCATGTAATCACATAATTTCATGATTTAAAAGCATATAAGTTGCTAGTTTCTCTTGGAATCATTTTAATAACTCAAAACTCATTTAGAAACCAATAAATCTCATTGAAATCATAAAAATGTATGCTAGGTCAGTAGCTAAATTATTTAGCTCAAGGAATGAATTTAAAACATAAAACTTTGTTCATAAAGTTCCTTGAGTACATCTAAGCTTAGAAAAATTCCAAGACTTAGACTATGGACACTTATGATTAAATGAACTCATCCAAGTCCATCATCATCATCACAAGGCCGAAATGGCATTCCTTGAAATGCCTCCATTTTCTAAAACTTTATGCAAGATACTTGGGCAAGTCTTTGAGCTCTAGGGCATTTAAGTGATGGCATAAACTTAAACATGATATGCACTTATTTTATTCTTCATTAGAAAGTAAAGTGAGAGCATAAAATAAATATGAGATGCAACCTCATTATTATCTTTAAACTTAAGTGATGACTTGAAATATAAACATGAATATGCAAGCTTGAAATTTAAACATGATAATGCAAGTTCATTTATTTATTCTTGAGAGTTTAGTGATGACATCAAAGTAAACATGTTATGCAAGGCATAAATGTAAACATGTGTGCAACTCATTTTATCTTAACTAGAGCTCTTACAAGACTTTAAAGGAATATCATAACCTTAACCCAATATGCATCTTAACAACATAAAGTGAGCTTTAGAGTTCTTAGCACCTAGACTTCAAAGAAGTCTTTGGCTTTTGAACTTCATCATCAAGCTCAAGAAAATAGACACAAAGCTCAACACTTTGTCTAAGCAAAATACAAGGACTAAGTCATATTCTTTATTTTATTGCTCATGGGCTTCAATCTAGAGTAAAACTCTAGAACGGGACCAACTTTAAGGTTGGCAAGGGTAAGCTTAGAGCTCTTTGAAATCATGTGATTAATTTTCTTTAACAAAACTTTTGTGATCTACTTACATTTTTTAGCAAACTTTGTTCAAACCAAGGAAAGGAAAACCAAAATCTTTCAAGGAAAAGGAAAAGGGAACCAATTCATTTAAGAAAAAGGAAAAGGAACCGAAATGAAACTAAAGAAAAAGAAAGAAATACAAGCATGTATGGTCCAAGACCAAGTTGTTTAAGCTTTAGAGGTTTCTCACATGACATCAACAAGTCTTTATCTTGAAACCTCATCATCAAGCTAATGTTATTCCATAAAATGGCCTCTTGGCCGAAATGAAAAAGAAGGAAAGGAAAGAGTTTGAACCAAGAGAAAACTAGAACTTTCTTTAAGGAAAACAAGTAAAACTTGAAAACAAACCCCTACCTAAGGAAGTCTTTGAAGAAATGAGAAGAAACTTGGATTGATGGAATGAGAAGACAAATCTCCTCCTTGATGGAAGTGATGATTCGGCCAAGAGGAAAACCAAGGAAGATGATTTTTCCTTGAGAAAGCAAGCTTGGAAATGGAAAGATAAAGTGTTTGAGAGGTGGTTTGAGGTGAGGGAGTGGTGGTTCAAGGTTGTTTAAGGTGGTTTGTGGTGGTGGAAAGGTTTCTTTGATGGTGGAGGAAAAAGAACAAGATGAAGAGAAAGTTAGAAGAAAGAGAAAATGCAAGAAAGCTTGAACTTGGCAAATGATCTAAAGTGTAACCAAGTTCTTCCAAACTTGGTATTTATAGAAAAATGAAACTTTGTGGCTGATTTGGGGAGGGAATGGCTGATGGTTTTCAAGGCCAAGGGAGGAGGAAAATATCTTTTGATTGGTATGGTTGTGAGTATGGGCAAGGTATGGTGAGGTATGGCTTCAAGTATAGTCCAAAGCATGGCTCAAGGCATGGTCTTTAGAGTGAAACAAAAACAACATGTGACATAAATCAAGGGTATGCATTTCGGCCAGATTTGGGCAGCCAAGGGGAGGATTAATTTGCTCATGTAATTGTGGTTTAGTGATATGTTTAGGTGTTTCTTTGATTAAGGTTTTGGTTAGGAGTTGTAAGAAAGTGTTTAGGTAAGGTAATGGCTAATTAAGGTTGTCAAGACTTGATTAGGAGAGTGATCTTACTAGATTAACAATTTAAAATCATTCTTTTGGTCAAATGAGGTATGGGCACAATTCCTTAATTTAAGGAATTGGAAGAGAAAACACAATTCAAGATTCCATGACTAGGAATCTTGAATTAAAGAATGCAATTAGAGTTTATCTAAGCAATCTTATGTTCTAATTAACCTCAATAAATTATTTTGACTCTAGATTAATTATCAAAATAAATTAATCTTCGATTAGAGCCTAATATTGCTTAGGTTTGCTTAATCGCGTCATTAGGCTCACTGTACACTTTCTAGGGGCAAAATGGTAATTTTGCACTAAAACTGCCTGGACCTTCCGGCCCAACTAAACATCAAAAACCACTTATAAACATCATTTAAAATCTTTTGGTAAAGTTGGGCTAAGCGGCACGTAAAAGATGACAACGGCCAGGGGCATTTTGGTAATTTCACGCGTCCAAACTCAAATGAGATTCTTCTGCTCTATTACCACACATAACACATATAATCCCCTATTAACATCAAAACATCCCTTGAGGATGGCCCGGTGGTCATCATTTTCGGGTAAAATGACTTAAGGGGCATTTCGGTCATTTGTACATGGTAAAATTGGGGCGTTACAATAGAGAAGGAAGGCAAAAAGAAGGACTTCCCTAGAAAGTTTATAAGTCGTAGACGTATGCTAGGCATAGAACTATGTGATACTGGAAATGAAAAAAATGAAGTCGATGATCACGATAGGAATGAGCTCATGTCCTAGTAGTCTATTGTCCTCTATGAAATTGTTACACATTGAAGTGGCCCTAGGTGAAACTAAGCCTTCCCTATGTTTATAAATTGAGAAAGATATGTGGACTGAGCTTATGGTTGTACATGATTTATGATTGTGGTGCTATTTTAATTTCCCACGATCTCCAGGTTTTAGTATTGATACCTATGAATAATATATGAATGTTTTACATGTATGGATTCATTACTTGTACTATGTTTAGCATGTGGGGAACTACCCTAGAGAATTTTACAATATTCCCACCCTCCAGCTGTGTGTATTTTATTGTTCAATTCGCAGGATGCTGTCCCTGGTGTTCTTCTTTGACTCGCACAATGGGTGTGGCAATACGACCCGGCCTTGGACTTTTTGTACTTCGGGTACTCGTTCCGTATATATATGTTCTTAGCCGATCCTTTAGTACTTCCGTTTTCACCGACTTTGACCCCACTTTCCCTTATGATGGTGTGCCTCTCCACATGGCACATCCAGGCGTGTTCGAGGTTCCTCTTGCCCCACCTCCGTCTGCCCGGATGCACCCATGTCTTCATCCTCCTCTTCCGATTTGATCCCTAGGGCCCAGATGCTGGACGGAGGTGAGGCCATTGCACCTATGGCCAATGGTTTTCTAGGAGGAGACAAGATCATCGCGCAGTTGACATGTATAGAGTAGTAGCGTAGTGTTAGGACTTTACCTACCTAATGATGTACTTTTGGTTTCCTTTTGCTCTGTTGTATATATGTATATGCGTTTTGTCGCTAAGTATTGGGCGGTTAGGTATCAGGTAGGGGGATTAGCCTCGTCGCCCAAGTTCTGTACTAATTCGGTCGTTTTGTTGGTTTTTGTTCTTATGATGTATATACAGTGATTGTGACATGATGTCCCTATATGTAAATCTTGTTGTGATAGCATATGTATTGCGGCTCTATCATGTACTTTTCGACTAGTATAGACTAGAAATGCCAATAATACTCTACTAATTACTATATCCATACTCGAGTAAATGTGGTAATTAGGAGGGTGTTACATTATGGTATAAAGGGACTATCCTATCAGCCTAAGGATTGGACCGACTATGTTTCCGTCATAACTATCATGCATTATGATTCATATATGTATATATGTGTATGTATGACTTGGTTAGAAATATTGTGGGTTCCTGCCACACTTGGATTGGTATTGAGCCTGATCAACTCAATATTTTGTTTGGTGTGACAGGAATCAATGACTTCAAATCGACAAACTAGGAGTGGAGCAAGAAATAACACCGAGATGATGAATACTTTTCGTGAGATGGCTTCGACAATGAGGGAGCAAGCGTGCCAATCGCATGATGGAAAGGTTAAACCAATAAGAGCAGCATCCGTCGGTAACGGAGGGAATGAAATAAATGGAAAATACAGAAATTTGCTGAATTTAAAAGGCGAATCCCTGCCCTTTCGAGGAGCTTCAACCTAAAGCGGAAGATGGATCAAGGCAATGGAAAAAATCTTCTCAGTTCTCCCCTCAGAGGTTCAAAAGGTGGCTTTTGCCACCTATATGCTAGAAGCAGATGAGTTTTGGTGGGTAGGTACTGGGGATTATTGGAAGCGTCCCAAATTGAGGTTCCTGGGATGTCTTTAAGGAAGCTTTCTATCATAAGTACTTCCCTCTTCTGAGGAATGCAAAGGGGCTAGAATTTATGGCTCTTAAGTAAGGGCCTATGAGTGTGGCGAGTATCCTGCCAAGTTTGAGGAACTCTACAAATTTTCTACAATTTATCAACGTGACCTTAACGAAGCTTGAAAATGTATGAAATATGAAGGGGGTCTACATGAAGATATAGAGGCCGCTGTGAGCCTCTTGGGATTGAGATTATCCTACCTTGGTGAACAAGTGTCGGCGTGCTGAGGACTCTAACAAGAAGTTTGCAGTTTCAAATATACACAAAACAATATCAAGAAAGACTAGCACCCCAAGGTCCTCGATTCAAGCCTCTACATCGTCTAGGAGAAGATTTGCACCTAATGACAACAACAACTGGGAAACAAATTCAATCCCCATGCAGAAGAGAGAATGCCCTAAATGTGGGAAGTTTCACGGGAATCGGCCATGCTAGACCACGCAGATTACATGCTTAGAACTGGGAAACCAGGACACAAGATATTCGAGTGCCCCAATAAGAAGGTTCAATAGCAGCCCACCCCAGGCCACAACAACAAGGACGTGTTTTTGCTGAGTGCCAAGGAAGTTCTCGTGCCGAATAATTAGGAGGTAAGTGGGAAATAAATGGGAATACCTTAGATGTACTATATGATGCAGGTGCCTCCCATTCTTTCATATCCTATGAGTGTGTACAAAGGTTAGGACTCCTGTGTTTGAGTTATCGTATGACCTCCTTGTATCCACCCCTCCGAGTCCTATTAGGACTTGTCCATGCATGACCATTTCCCTTCTTATAAATACTAGAGAATTTAAGGCTAATCTGTTTTGTCTACCTTTATCTGGTCTAGAAGTCATTTTAGGTATGGATTGGATGGTACCAAATTATGTACTTTTACATTGTCCGACTAGATGTAACATCCTAATATTTAACCCCAATACGCCTAGGACGTATCAAGACTAATTATTAGTTATTACTTATCTTTAAATTCATTTATAAAATACTTAGCGGAAAATATTGGTAAATTTTTTTTTGAAATGATTTATATAAAACAAAGTGCGAGCCTTTGCGCGTAACATAACCAATGGGAAGCGGAAGAATAAATAAAACGTACAGAACATAAACATTAAAGAACACATCCATCATAAACATCATTCCTCATCACATTAGATAATATAGTTTAGTACATCACAATAGAAATATAACAGGAACGTAAAGTCTTACCCATACTAGTGGGGAGAGCTTGTAGTACAATAACATAAAATAAGAAACATGATAACGAATACATGAGACAACCCCAAAAGATAAACACCCAACTAAGACTCTCCCTCCCTCGAGCCATGGATAACGCTCCTACCCATCCCTCGGTGGCACATATCCAATGAATTGGGCAAGCTCCTCGGATGCGTGAGGCGGAAGGATGGGCGAGCATGCCGCCACGATGAAGACGCATCTCGACGTCGTGCTAACCTTCGCGTCACTGTCTCCTCGCTACCTATCCGATATCCATGGGTACGGCGGGCGGAACCCTTCGAGAAAGGATGAGAAGGAAGATCCTCTGATGGGTCGGTCTCCGAACGTCTCGAGCGAGGCACGTACTCGGGGTAGCCTCACCTTGAAGATGCCGGAACGGGCTTCGACGGTTCTCTCGTCGGGTCGCGTCCTCTCAAATATCATATCGTCGCCAAAGGGAGGTCAGGGTGAATCTACCTGGAACTGGAAAGGGGGCGTCCCACGTATGCAAAAATGCGTATAGCACAACGACCCTCAAAGTGGTAAGGCTGATGGTCGGATCGAAGTGCAGCTCCCACACGGGTACGTCAACAAAAATCACGAACGACGCCATCGATATCTGAAGACGTAACGGGAAAGGAGAGGTGAGAATTCTTCTAAAGAATCTCAGTAGGAAGTCCTCTATCCTAGTGTCATCGTTTACGTCCCAGGAACCTTGGGTTTATTATGAAAAGGTTAAGCATGCATAGGTTCATTATGAGGTTTTCACAAAGGTATTTATCCAAGGTCCATGTCTTTTATAATGATTCTTAATGCATGTATGCAACATAATATTTCATGGATGCATGGCAGCACTTTAGGTAAATCAAACAATAATTCAAACAACACTTGAGTGGCATGAAACTTCTCTTTGAACATCTTTCCTTTTCTCATACTTGTGACACCAATAATATAGTAACCGCACCCCTTAAACTAGGCTATGAGCTCATACCTTAACTAGTCGTCACTAGTTCTTACTTATCCTCTTGATAAGCGAATCATAAACATAATCATAATCATCATAATCCCGACTCCAGAGTACGGGTAGGGGGCCTAAGGATCACCCATCATGGGACTTTTTCCTTCTTCGAAACGCATCGACGTTAAGCCAACGACTTGTCCGCTTTGGCAAGCTAATGTCTATGCCCTCATGGTTTTACCTTCTCCTCACCGAGTAGGAGAAGTACGTCTGGTGTGTCACCTTAAACATCATATACTTTCATTCTTCGAAACGCATCGACTGGTTAAGACCAGCGACTTTGTCGCTCGGTATGGCTCGATGTCCATACCCCACGGGTTTACTTTCTCCTCAGAAGGAGAAATGCGTCTCGGCATATAACTTTAAACTTCATATTTCTCAAAAACTTTCTCTTTGTCCCTCAAATTTGACGGAAATTTGGCGGCATAATAGCTACTCTCCGAATTTCCTCAAATTTGAGTCATGCCACATAATCTTAGTCACATGCATCATTTTCATGAAACTTTCTCATTGCAATAACTTTCTAGTTCACATGAGCATATTTCTCAATTTCATTCATATATTCGAAACATTATGCATCTCAAACACAACATTTCATCATATCACCATATCAAAATTTGGCACATAAAGTTTCATGCTCAAGGAACTAACATAATCACATCATCATAAGTGTGCACGAGGTTCATCATCATAATCATACTCTCTCGTCCACCTATCTCATAGTGTCTTATGCTTTGACCCTTACGGGCTTTAAACTTGTATTTGCATCTTTATTACCCTCAAGGGGTTGGCACTTAAACTTTTCTCTAAGATTTGAACCCATCAAAATTTCAATCAGCACTTATCATAAAAGAGAAAAATATCGCATGCTTAGGGCTCTAAATCTCCATTTGTGACCCTTTTTAAGATCCATCTTCGCCTAAGGCTCCATAATTAATTCTTAGATCAATTATGAGGGATTCCTAGGCATGTTCTCTAAGTTATGAACCACTTTAAATCTCTTATCATCATCTTAAACTTAGAACCTAATTATTTATGAAGGGATCTTGTATATGTCTTACTAATTATGAGCCATATATCCTTGAATTAATCATGCTAGAACAGATTTGCATCTCTTGCATTAAGGTGTTCTAGAATTCTCATCTCTAATCCCTTTTTAAGTTACTTATTCTTTTCTAACTTCTCT
>JAMLFY010000343.1:0-40000 GCA_030441495.1 Dalbergia oliveri | reverse complement strand
AGTGCAGGTGTGTCAGCCTTTGACGCGAAACCTTGCGATGGCGGGTTTTCATGTGCTGTCCAGTCCGACAGGTGTTTTGCAGGGTGAAACCCCGGGGTTTGAGTTCCAAGTCTTGTCCGAAGACCACGTCGCGTGCTGTGTCATTCCAAGGTGTTGAAACCTCGTCAATGGCGGGGTTTCCTTAATCATCACGCAGTTAAAATCTCGCTATTAACAGAACCACAACCGTGTAATATTTTCCTGTAAACAATATTTAAGCTAATACTTAATTCACACACCATAAGATAAATAATTTCCTGATAAAAGAATTGCTCTAACCCATATCTTTTTTTTTTTTGTGTTGGAACTAAAGTCCAATTTGGGACCGACAATATTCTTCTTTTAGGTCTGGACCAAAAATCTTTCTTTTTAACTAAAAGTAAGGGTTAAGGTTTCCAATAGTGAAAATTTTTTATGCTCTCAATGCATTGAATGTATCAATAACTTAAAAACTTTGTTTCTTTAATAAAAAATTTCTACTTTGGAAACCTTAACCAATACCCTTATATTTATTGGTTTGCAAGGGGGTTTATTTGGGCATGGATTAGATTGATGTCTTGTCTTTCTATAGAATCCAGAATCATCAAGCACCTCTAGACTCCGTTTTGCTTCAAAATTCAGGAATGAATTCCTACTCTCATTTGAAAAAAAAAAACCTCATTGGGCCAAAAAGAAAAAAATGAAATGTGTAATTCATTAACTATCCTGCTATAGCTTATAAGTCATTAGGAATGATCTATTGGTGAGAGATTTAGATAAGGGTAAATTACACTCATCTCCCATGAGGTTTGTGGAAGCGCAACTCACATACTCATTTATCCACCTGACACTCATACCCCTCTTGCTTGTCAAATTTTAAGTATTTATATTAAGTTTCACTCCAATTTACATAACATTGATAAAAAACTTAACAGAATGATATTTTTGTGATATTAACTATTTTTAATTAATAAAATTATAAAAATACCCTTAAACTTAATAGACGGGTACAAGTATTTTTTTATAATTTTATTAATTAAAAGCAGTAAAATCATAAAAATGTCATTTTGTTAAGTTTATTAACAGTGTTCTGAATTAAGAATGAAATTGTAATATAAATACTTAAAATTTGACAAGAGGGGTGTGAGTGTCAGTGGATAAATGGAATGTGAGTTGCATTTCCATAAACAAAGAGTGAGTACAATTTGCCCTTTAGATAATATGCATGAGGTCATGAGTTTAAAACGTCATTACGATTAATGTAGTTTTCAAAATACCAAAAAAAAAATATCCTGCTATAGCCTATGATTGCTATGTCTGTATGCTAGACGGCCAGACCAACTATGATTGGTTAAACCCTAGCGCAGCCCTCTTCAAAAACCAATAGCAGCAGTAGCTTCCCTCTCCTCTAGCCAAGGGGCGTCAACCCCATGGAGGATTCATCCCCTCCTTGTTGAGTGTGGTAGCCCCTCTTCTTTTCTTCTCTTTTTGTGTTTTTTTAGTTTATACCTACATTTGTCTCACTTTCTCACTACATAAGGTTTGTTTTTATTTTCCTTCTAGTGATTATATCGTGATAGTAGCGGTGTTTGATTTGTGACGGGAAAAATTAGTTTACATCTTGAAGATGCTTGCGATTGCTCACACTTTTGCGACTTCAGAATATTGTACTCATAACATGTTATAAATCAACTTCATTTGTTAGTGATGTTTTGTTGAAATTTACTGTTTATTTTTTTGTTTTGTTTGCGAGTTTATCTCACTATTTTCTTTCTTTTGTATAGTTTAGAATTTTGTTAATCTGTTGGTATCTAAAAAAGGGGAACAAAAAAGATCTTCTCAGTGCCTATGTTTAGTTTTTAGTTTTACTAGTCGGTCTTAGTTTTTTTAGTCTCTTAGTAGAAACAAAGCTCTTTTCATGACCAATGTTAATATTTCTTGAAGAATATGAATGTTTAAAATTCAAACAAGCTTCAAAAGGTCCAAATTTTGTCACAGGAGAAAAGTCATATAGTTTTGCGTGCAGAGCATATTCACTTATGTGATTTTTCACAAAGCCAGATTGGTTAATTGTCTTCTTTAGAGAAAGCTTGCATCAAATAAAAAAGATTGCATTTTATATTAGACTCTTGTATATTGGGTTTTTTTTCCCTTTCCAACTGTAGGCTATTTGAGTTTTAGCTTGATTATATCTCTCATCACTTAGAGTTGAGTTTGTTATTAATGAATCTCATATTATTTTTTAAAAAAAAAAGCCATATAATTGCTATATCTTTTCACATCAAATACACATGAAAAACAATATTGCTATCAGCTTTTGTTTCCATTGTTGCAACATGCAAGCATCACCAGCTCGAGTGCAGTGTAAAAATTTCTTCAAATTTCCAATTCTATTATTTATTTCTTTCAGGGACTCTTGCTTCATAGGATGAATTCGGTGCATTTGTCTCAGATTTTTTAAAAACAATTATAAAATTTAAATTTTATATATAATTAAAAGAATTGAAAACTGTTTTTGAGTGAGAGGCTACTATTTTTTACTTCTAACAGAAGAACTGAAAACTAATATGTTTTGGATTCTAATAATTATTTTTAAAGAAATTAAATATATGAAAAGTAATTTTTTTTAATGAAAAAATTATTTTGAGTTGAAAAAAATAACTCATCCAAATGCACCCCAATTGTTAGCACATTATATTATGATAACCTTTGCAGAACATTCGGTTCTGAAAAAAAAAGAGAGAGAGAAAAAAACTTTGGGTCACTTCATTGGCTAGCTAGGTTGTAGCAAAAAGAAAGCGAGGAATATCGTACTAGCACCCTGGAGGCTGTTCTAAACGTCTACCTTTCATAATGATTTAGAATCTCCATCATTTTGTTTGCGAAACTTCTTCAATGTTAGTCACAAAAGCGGTACTAACAACCATGTTAAAGTAAACGAATCTTCCAGTCCCATCTAGCTGGCATAGCGTTATACACATAACACATGCCACAAATATATGCATGACTAATAACACATTTAATTGTTCATTCCGACACCAACCTAGCTACTTTTATGTCATCAGTCACTAATGTCTTGCAAATATTCTCTCCGAATTTCCAACACAATACAATGTACAGTAAATCATGCCACTCTTACAACAAATAATTCAGTTTTTTTTTGTTTTTTGGGTGAGAATTCAGTTTTAATTAACAAAGGGAAAAGAGAGGAGTCAGCAACATTAATTCTATGGGACCCTCAAAAAGAGCATTTAGTAATGTATTTACACTACTGTTGATATCTCCAATGGGAAAATGGGCCTTGAGTAGTTGAGTGTTATTGAATCCGAATGGATAATCAAAGAGACGTGAGGTCGCCCCTTGGTTAGATTCTTAAGGCAAACTAGGTGCACCTTTATAGCTCTTTTTTTCCCCTATAGTGACAACAAAATCTAATAGATCTTTCATGACTTGGATATGAACGTTTATTAAATTGGTTATTAAACATCATCACTTGTGTTATTTATTATGGACGAAGCCTGCACAAAGAAGGTAAGGACAGTAAATATACAGAAAGGCTTACCATAATAAATAACCATAGATGTTACCCTCTTTAATCTTCATGGCTGTGATTTGTCTACAAATATCGAAATTTTCCACAGCAGCAATCAAGGACATTCTTTTGTCATATATATTAGCATGACATATATATGTACGGTTAGCTGGCTATATGTATCTATGGTCCAAGAGGGTAGCACATTGTATTGACAAAACATGCAAATACCAAACGATCAATGGCAGCTTCAAGAAACAGCCATCATTCCTCTACTATTAAGTCAGCAATGTTGGGTCCTTACTGAATATTGATGCCATCTTTTTCATGTGACGGTTTAATTAACGAGTAATGTGACATGCATAATCAGGAAATATTGCTAAATCCCTAGACAAAAATTATGGTTATAATTAAATAAAATAAGAGATATGATTCATTCATTTAAAAGTTAATAAGCATACAACACCATTCTAACAATTGAATACACAGATAAATTTTTTGGCTGAGACTAACATTTTTTCTTAATTACTAATTTCTCACCAAATATGGCATGCAGTTTGTTATAAATTGTTGACGATGAGCTAATTAGCCCATAGCATCCTTTGTGGGACTTCATTTGGTCCTTAATTGTAGCCAAAAGTACTGCTGCATTGGCATAGATTTTATCGCTTTTGATTGTAGTTAGATACATTAATTTTTTTATATATTAAAATTGTATAATTTTTTAAAGTAACTATTAATATGAAATGAAGGAAGTATAAGTATGTATGTAATAGCGAGTGATAAACTGGTAAGGTTTATGTGTGTGCCCGCGTGTTGGGGGTTGTTGTACCGATCAACAAATCGGGGATTTTGTCTACCATTAAGCTTGGAGCATATGTAATCCAATGGCACCTAGAACCCATATGGAAACTTATGACCTCGATGGTACGAAACGCAAGACAATGATCATTACCGTTGACTATTAGGCAGAGCCTATTTCTTTTGAAGGGTTTGTCCCATCACTTTTGCTGCTTGTGAGGGTGGTTGATCAAGGAAAAGATCATTGTTTTGTACCATTATTCCAAGGACACAGAGCCATCCCATTCTCCTTTTCACAATTCAAAACCCAGGCATCATTAGATACATGGTGTAATTGCGAAGCAGACAGATGAAAAAAAAAGTGTTGGAAGAATATTCACACGTGAAAGCCAATATGGGAGCTGTATGTAGTTACCAATTCATTTAATGAATGCAATAAGGAAACTGAATGTTTCTTTCAACTATTTCTGATGGTTCTGCGGAGTATTATTTATAAATTTATAACCCAATAAAGGTTTGACTCCTATTTTGTTCGCTTTTTTCTTCTTGTCCTTTTGAAGTAAAAGGAACGACAGCGGGGACGGATCACTATGTAAAAAGTATATGCCCCACTATAATTTATTATATTTAAACCCATATTAAGAAAAAAATGTGTTATGCTTAAATATTATTTTTGCTCCCACAACTTAATTCTTCTGGATCCATTGCTGCTCGACAGAATTAATACACAAATTAAAGGACCCAAACTGATTGCAACCGGGAAGATTAGTTGGGTTAAGCCATGTCATATAGGTTTAATACCATCTCCAACAGGGTCCCTTGCCCCTTGGATTGCTGCGACGGGATGGTCTCTTACGTGGGACGCGCATTGGAGGAGATGGAAAGTAAGGGCCTGTCCCTTGAGCAGGGGACGTCCCTTTTGGGACTGTTCACCAAAGAAGCCATTGATCAACCATTAAAGTTTTTAAAAATAATTATTTTATTTATATTTTACTCTATAAATATTAATATTTTTTTAATTTTTTTTATATTTCATTTTTATTTTTTCCAATATCATTTTACTCTTTTAATTACACAAATTTTACTCGTCCATTACATAAATTTTACTCAATTTTTTTGGTAAAATGAACCCAAATCAATTCAATTTAAATTATTTTCTTAGTTACTTGCAAAATTTCAACTGCCCTCAAAATCCAAATAACCAAAATTCACAATCTTCAAACTCTCAAAATCCAAATCCAAATACTAATTTTCAATTACCAGACTTCTTCTTAAATCTAAACATTTAACATTCCCATGCTCAAGTTCCTTCAAAATCCACAAACACTTCAACTTCCATTTCCTTTAGTCTTCAATCCAATAGCAAAAAATACAGGTGCACTATCTTTCCCATTTCAAACTCAATTTGGCAATTCAAGATCAACATTTGCTAGTGTTGGGGCTCATCTTACCCATCTCTAGATGTCTATAAAGATGACTCCAAGTTCACAATTTTCAAGTTATAATGGGCTAGATGCTATCGACCTCAATGATGAGAACTGAATGTGGCAGGAAAGATCGATAAGAAATGTGGTAATGGGAAGATGACAAATTGCTAATAAGTGCATGGTTGTTTTAATTATTCATATTTCAGTTACATAATATTTCAATTATGTATGTTTTAGTTTTGAAATTTTTTAATTATGCATGTTTTAATTATGTCATATTTTAATTATGTAGCACCTTTAAAAAGAATTTAAATTTTTAATATATTAACTGTCAATTTAAAATTTTTTACTTTTAATTTAATTTAAACAATAAATAATAGAAAAATAATATTATTAAAAATATGCGAGACCAAATGTGAGACCAAAGTTGGGACTTTCCATTGGAGTAAAAGATCCAAGCCCAATCCTTTTTTTTATTTTTATGATGTATTACAAATGTGGCAATTGGTGGGGCCAAAATAGAGATTCAACTTAAGACCCAACATTAAAGATACTCTAAAAGATGTGAAATAAAACAAAGGCACAAATATATACTCCTTCCATCCTTGAATAATTGTCCAATTTTAAATGCATAATAAAATTAAAAAAATAATTGAAAAAATATCAAAGTTAGAAAACATTAAAAATAATTTACTGAATTATCTTCTTTTTTTAACTCCCTCCCTTGCAAAATATTTATCAAATTTTGGACAAACACGGGTATTAACAAAGATGATAAATGATATGGTAATAAAGTATTCCTATGCAAAATGTGGTGTATGAACTAATATATCCTAATTGTAGAGAGCACATCAAACGGTTGAAAACAAAAGGTTACACTAATGATCATTAATTACTCAGGAATACTATTGGAACAAAAAATTATACTCTATTGAAATGTGAAATTGAAGATATTTTGAAAGATGATATTTAAAGTGGATAAATATTAAAAGGAATGGAGTAATATTCTAATTTTCTCTCCTCTCCTACATCTCTCTCTTAATAGAGTTATTGTTAAAAAGAAATAATTAATGCTACTTAAATATTTAAATCGATAATTATCCAAGGACTGAGAGAGAGTACTAAATAAAACTAAGATAGCTGTTTTTTGAAGTAATTATTCACTTAAATATAAAATATGTTTATTAACACAATCCAAACAATATCTATCATATCAAAATTACCTTAGCTTTCAAATAAATTTTATCTAGCATAAATTACATTAGTATTAACTCGATTTCGTTGTAACAGGAAAAAAACCTCGATTCCGTAAAAACAAGACTGCAAAATCAAATTAACTTAAAATAAAGTTTATGAACTCTAATAATATTTCCAGATACATGATTTGTCTGGTCAAGTTTTCCCCTCTAATTTATTTATTGACTATGCAACTTTTAGTCTAAACAAATTAAAGGCACCGAAGAACAGAGTAGCTCTTATTTAGAATGCTTTCTTTTATTATTAATCTGAAATTACGGGGGATATTGTTCTCGATATTTTGAGGGATAAAGTATTTGTGGTTACCCTCCCTACTAGTATACTTTCAAAGAATTAAACGAGTATTCTCATTCTCATGGGGCACCAAATTTCTTTTCACTCAGTCCAGTTACTTGCGTTCTTACCCAAACGAGCCCTATATATCTATTTCTAAATTATATTTCTATTCTACATATCCTACTGTGATAGCTCGTGACTAAACACAAATTTCTCCCAAAAGTAGAAAGGCACCAAACAGTGAATTCTCAAATGCGCGTGACTCTGGAAGATATACCTGTGCGTACAATTTCTTCTTTCGAGGAATGCATGGACGGTGGTTCAAAATGATCCAACATGTATAAGATGTAAACATGTTTGAGGAAACACTAATGATACTATTATGGTGGAATAGGTTTTAGTTTAAATAGATCTAGTCTGTAATCCTAAAAAGGAATCCAGTGAGTCTGGGCTATTAATTGATATAGATCTTTTATGGCCTTAACCTTGAATTTTCTAAAAGCCTAATTTAGTCGAAAACCTATTTAAAAGCTTATTTGATTATAAAATATTTAAAAAAAATCAAAACACCTAATCTTAATTAAACCAAAATAATACTAAATATGTCAAAAATATATATTTTTAAATAGGCCTAAAGATTTAAGTTAGTTAAAATATATATTTTTAAATAGATTAAAATATTTTAATTATTATTGACTATTTAAATAATAATAGTAATACTAATAATTTAAGTAAGCTAGACTGTTAGGTTTAATAGACTATTTTTAAATTCTTGAACCTGATCTAATTACCTAAAAACACTTTTTAAAAAATTTTAACCTTATTTATTTTAAATTATACCTAATTACATCGAATATAGACTAGGTTGATGAACCTACAAGTAGCCTACTTTCTGCCCTACCTATAACTAAGTGCAACTATTACCCAAAAAAAAGTCACCTCTACATCCAACCAGTTATATAGCTAGCATGTCTGGATTTTGGTTGTAAGATTCTCATGATTTAGACAACAATTATAAGGGAGAAATTGTTGCCCGAATCAGAGTTTGGGGATTTTGAATTGGGAAATGAAAGACGCCGACAGTATATATCATTAACCCAGTCTTTCATTTAAATTTATGTTATATCATGATCAAAATTTTAAAATTGTTACTAAATATATATTATTTATTTTCCAGATAAATGATTGATGAAAGATGACATCGGTATGCACAAGAGCATAATATATAGTGTAAGTGAAATGGACTTGCATTTCACTGAGGATTGTGAGGCAATTGCATGTACACATTCATGGCATTTCAACCAGGACATTAGAGTCGTTTTGCACAATTGCTGATATACTATAGGGAGGATTAACACAAAATTAAAGATCAAACACATATAAACATCAACTTCGCAATGGACAAAGTCATATATATCCCAAATTACTCGACGAAAGAGAATGAGACAAATTTTCCAAAAAATAAATAGAAGCAAATATAATCAGTTGAAAGCTGCTTCTTCTTGGACTGTGCGTAATAGTTGATTCACAGCAGCAGCAATTTCATCCACGGAGTTCTGCTGACAACCTTCCTCTACCTGTTCCAATTAATTCGCACAAAAAAAAAACAGAAATTAAGAAAAATTTAAAAAGAAAAGAAAAAAAATAATGAAGCAAGCAAAAATTGGGGAATAAAAACAAGACCAAAAAAAAAAAAAAGAACCAACCTTAACACTAACTGAGTAGAGGACCATATTGTCGAGGGTTGTAACATTAAGGTGGAGAATGTTGAGCCTAGAGACTGGAGCCCAACAACCATCTTCATAAGCTGCCCAGGTCGTTTCTTGGACAGTATCTTCAGGTTGGCATGGCTGTCCACCATGGTCACTTCAATGTCCGCCACCGGCCACTGTTTCTGCTCCTGAATGTTCTGTGCCATCGTCGATGTGGTGCCCGGGTTGACCTGAGTTGCACGCGTCGTGAACTGAGGAAACGTGAAGAACTCCGCAAAGGGTGACCCATTTAAGCCACCACCACCACCATTCTCCTGTGGTTTCTTTTGCCCCTCCATCGACTGCAAAAGCTGCTCTAGCTCCTTCACAAAGTTAATGGCGCCCCCAATAATAGACGCTTGGTCACCCTGTTTTAGTAGTAACCGCACAGTGAGATAACAGTATTATTACTTTTTTAATGCAGAAAACAGTATTCTTATTGTATAATGTATTTTGACTATTTTCCCATTTTCGGCGAAACCGAAATTAAGGGAAGGCAAATTACGTTGAACGCGTTATTAATAAATATTTTACCGCGCAAAATACAATAGATTAGTTGAGAACTCGTGTCATGTCATGTCATGCTCTTTTGGAATTCTAATAATTAAGGTGTAGAAGTAGAATCAAAGCAAAATTAAGAGTGTTTGCTTTATAAACCTTATTTTATATATTCATTTAATTATATATTATTATGTTAGTAAAAATTATTAAATTTTATGATTACTAGTTAAAAAAAAGCCTGATGATAATTTAATTATATGATAATTAGTGCATAAAACTTAAAATAATTAAAATAAATTTAAATTTAATTAATGTGCAAGCATATCCTTGAAAACTGACCCTTTGAACATATGAAGGAGGCATCAAGGATCGGAGCACGGCAAGGTACTCGTTCATCTGTTTTCGGCGATTGCGCTCCACCGCAATGTGGGTCATCCTCTGGTTCTCGATCTCCTCCTTGTTCTTGGCGCTCTTGGTGCGTCGGCGTTTGCGGCGGCCCGTGGTAGCCACAGTCGTGCCCTCCACGGATGAAGACGCAGTGAGAGGAGGGAAAGTCGCCGTGAGAGACTGATCAACGGTGCAGGTTTCCTCAGGGGAGGAAGTGCGGGAATCCCATTGTTCCTTGACGTTTTGCAACACTGAAGTGGAATTAGAGGAGTCCCAAGTAGTTGCATGGAGACTCTGTTCTATGTTGTTGTTGATGATTCCGAGGAGCACTTTCTCTTCCTCCGCTGCTTGGCAGCTACCATAGTCGTGGTGGTGGCTGCTCCACGCGCCACCGGAACTCGCAGCACTGCCACCTCCGACAAAGGAGTACAGGTAATCCTTGCAACCATAAGCGAATGGATCTTGTGGGAAAACCACAGCCTCTAGTGCCATTTTATATAATGAAAAAAAGAGTAAAAGAAAAAAAATTGCATGGGGAAGAGGCCCTCGCTTACTCGGGAGCACTCCTTGTTGCTCACAAAGGAGACACTAGCACTACCTTTTGTTGATGAGGATGGAGGGAACCAAGGGTGAGAGGAGAAAAAGTTGAAGAGAGTGGTGTAGGAAGCTAAAGTTAGAAGGTGAGGGTGAGACTGAGATGAAGGTTAATAATTAGAGGGAAAGAACAGTTTTGGCAAAGAGAAAATTAGGAAACGAACTTGAGGTTGGTTGGCATGAAGCCCAATGCATACACACTACATTCCCAAGGGACAAACAAACAGACCCTTTTATCATCGCCTTGTGGGAGAAAGCTCCCTGGCTTTAAAAAGAGGATTTATTATTTCCGAAGTTTTTATTTTTTTATTTTTTTTTTCAAACAAAACAAACAAAAAGCTACAGCCCGCTGCACGTGAGGTTTCATAGTAGAGCACCTCCTTGACCGTGCAAACTCAACCACTTGAGTCAGGGAGACACAAACGCAGAGAGATTCTCGTCATCTAGCGGCAGTTTTGTTAATTCCTTAATTTTTGTGATGGTATTAGCGGTAAATTGCTCTTTTTCGGCGAGGCCTTGAAGAATAATGTTTTTTAAAACTCCACACCATTACCTACAAAATAGTTCCAGCATAAAAATTAACCCAAAAAATATCAAAAAAATGGTCTCAGGCTCGCAATGTCGGTCAAATCTGTATTGAAATGTACTATTTCTGTCATATTGTGTTTATTTAAGTAATTATTCGCGACAAGTTGCCACCTTCTTTTTGTTTCCCAACGAAAAATCCCCATTTCATTTCCTGCTGCTTTAAGTTTTTCTTTTCATTTTCACATAAGCTATAAGTCTGCAGTAGTAGTTTATGATATTGGCTTTTAGTTTAAAATTATGTTTGGATGAATGAAAAAGTAAGTGTTTATTTGGTTTGAGCTTTTAATTTTTATTTTCAGTTTTTTAGAATTTGTGAAGAAAAAATTGAAAATTCTGAAAATTATAAATTCTAGTTTTCAGAATTTTCAATTTTTCCTTCATAAATTCTAAAAACTAAAAAGTGAAAATAAAAATGAAAACTAAAAAAGTTTAAAACTTTCCTACCTTTAATTTTCTCAAACTAAGATTTTGAAATCAGAATTCAGTTACAAATAATCTAAAAATGATTTTACTAAACATGCATAAAAAATAAACCTCAGTTTACACCACTCCAATCGTAATTTTGAGTGCAAACTGTGTAAGGCAAATATACCATTGATAGAATCAGAGAAAATTGATAATTATTAATATATAATATGAAATATGAAACTTCACTCTTTTTCCTGCATAACGTAATCTTATCCTCAGTTCCATCATACTAAATTATATATGAAATAAAACAAAAAGCTATAGCTGAGATTAACAAATATATAATCCAATAATAATATAACTTTAAATATGAACCAACAAACATTATTAGTTAGTTGGGAACAAGCCAAAAGCAGAAAAATCCATGTACAACGTTAATATACACATGAGATATTCTAAATGCTTTCAAATGGAAAAAAAAAATCACTTTCTCTTCTAATTGAATTTCACACTAATTATAACAAAACATAAATTAAATATAAGATTGTAATATTATATAATTTAAAATAAGAAAGTCTATTTTCTTTTATAGTCTCCCAATATACATTAATATCTGATTTGTGAATATTATAAGGTCTCCAGTAAGATCCAAATTACCTGCCTCAAATCTTGTAATTTTTTATCTCACTATTTGCAATTTCTCTATTCCTAAGATACTTAAGTTTTTTTTATTAACTCTCAAAATATTATATATATATATATATATAGATCAACTAAGAGGAGTGATTTTATACAAAAATGAGATGAGTAAATTTGGATCATCAGATCCTTCATTACTAGTCAAGATTAAAACATAAACTCATGTAATTTTTT
Source organism: Dalbergia oliveri (assembly GCA_030441495.1). Lineage (NCBI taxonomy): Eukaryota > Viridiplantae > Streptophyta > Magnoliopsida > Fabales > Fabaceae > Dalbergia > Dalbergia oliveri. The sequence continues at coordinate 27,587 of JAMLFY010000343.1, read as the reverse complement.
AAGTAATCATATTATCTTGTAATAATTTATAATCTTAATTATTCATGTATATTTACACAGTTAAGATTTGATAATTTTATTCTTATATAAAATTATTATTGGATATATATATATATATATAATAGTTACTTTTAAGATTTTTATAAATTTATTTTATAAATGATAAAGCTTTTTTTTAACAATAAATTATAAAGCTTGAATGATAGAAAAAGGGAAATGATCAACAAGACCGTAATTTGCAAGCGTCTAGACCGTGAGGACGGTCATCACCCTACTGCTACGCATATAAACTCTGTGAAGCCGAAGGACAGGGTGGTCCTTTTACGGTGCACGAGTGTTTGCTGCAGCATAACGTATACAATCAATCGTTAATATTTTATCGATTTTAATGGGTCTACGGTTTCATTTGGTAATAATGCGGTCGGACACTCAGACATGAAAAAGAGAAAAGCGACGAAAAGCTGGCGATAACTTTCAGATTCTGAGAAAGATACATAGGCACAACAAACGAGTGGGAAAAAATAATATAAAAATAAGAATGAATATCATGTTTGTTCCTTCAAAATTTTTTTATCAGACTATTTAATTTTTTTAAAAAAAATTAAACTTGTAATTTCTTAAGATTAAAAATAACAGATGTATTAGTTTCTTCATTAATTTTTGGCTAGTGTATTTACATATGTGACATATTATAATAATGCCATGCAATTAAATCGTTGAATGTAAGTAAAATAATATCATTTTGAAATATATTATACTTATTTTGATATTAAAAATTACATAAAATATCAATTTATGATTTTTATTAGAGATTTAAATAATTTATTTTATATAATTTTAACTACTAAAATAAGTCATTTTAATTTTTATTCTATTTTAAATGATACATGTATCACTTGATATTGTGTTAACAAGGTCACATGTAATTTTATTAGTGTTTAAATTATTAAATATAAAAAAATAAAATTATCCTATTATTAAATTTTTAAAAAATGAATTCAGTTTCAATTTTAAGAAATTAAATAGTCTTGAAAAATTTTATTGGAAAGCTAGCTAAGGTATTTACTCTAAAAAATAAATATAGAACAGCAATCGAACAGCTTAGTTCAGGCGTCAAGACAAGCTACAGAGATCAGAGGAATCCATGTGACCACACAAAGGGCCACTCTGTAATCATCTCCTACGAACACAATGCTCCTCTCTCTCTCTCTCTCTCTCTCGCCCTTCCCGAGGACGACCCTGAACTCTTTTTTTCTATTCTTTTTTTAGTTCAGTATATTATTTTAATACTTCATGTAAGTATTAGTAATATGCATAAAAACCCCTTTATTTTATTCTTTTTACAAATGTGAAATTCCCATTTTATTTTACTTCTAATCTTCTATCGATGACATACTTGTTTCAAGCACACATAAACTATTATAATTAACCATTTGACCACATCTCGATAAGACATTCTCAATGTTTTCTTCCCTTTTATCTCGGGTATCCCTTCTACCACCATATGCAACACTTGTTTATTACCATTCTAATCAGTTTTTGAGTTATTCCATCAATGTTTATTATTGTTCCACGGCTAATCTTTTGATAGACGAGTGCAGAATGATTAATCTATTAAAGACAAATCCTAACACAACTGGCATTCCTTTGAATGTGTCACAAAAAATTGTAGATTATAGGATTCGATGACTGCTTAAGTCTTAACTAAAGGGCAACTAGGCTAATTAAGATCTGCTGCATATACGTCTACTATCTCTCCAAATACGGTTATTACTATTAATTAATCTATTATACTAGGCCCTTAATCAGAAAACTATTGTAGTACTGTGCTGAGTAGTATCATATTATGCAAGCCAGCGTATAATGTCCCGGGCCTCGCTATTCTAATATAAAAATGTGCCTCTCCTTTCTGCAATGGATATTGATAGCAAATATACATCTTTATGCTTTATTTAATGCAAGACGCAAATCGTTAATTTAGGAACATAATTACGGTCTAATTATGATCTTTCCATCAAACTCATTAGGTATGCGTGTGTTTTAATAAGCTTATAAATATTTTTATCATTTCGTCCTACTCCAATGGAATAATAGCTCAATAAAGAAAAAAATTGTCTTCGGTACGTGTATATATGTATATGTAGATTGATGTTGGATAGCAAATGTTAGGTTTTGCAAATCTCATTCAAAGATTCTATGAATTTATCGTCGTGATAATATATGGTCAGTTTCGAATTATAAGTCACATGCAATGATTCGTTGAGTACTCCGATCTTACAAATACTATGAAATGTATTGTCAAAAGGGTCTATATGTTTCCCAAGAATGTATGTATGCACCCATGAGATTGATGCCATGATAAATTTATTTCTAAAAAGATCGTTATTACTGTTTAATTTAAATGTTTAGCAACACGTACTGTATAGTAATATTTATTCAAGTTAAAAGCCTAAACACATATTAAAAGTGAATTAATTAATTTTGCCGGATGATTTAATGCGGAATACTTATTAGCAGGTATTGGTACTTTGTACTATACTCCTATTTCTGACAAAAAAAAAAAAGAATTAAGCTCCAAAATGCAGAAAAGATCAACTAAAAAATAATTTATTGATTTTTTTTTGAAATTGTCAGTATTAGGGCTTATTAGATTTCAATGAATATTGCTCAAATTGGATCAGTTTATTATAGAAATAAATTTGTCCCAATACTATTTTTTAATTACAAAACTTAAACTTTAAATCTTATTTAGAAAGAATAAGTATGCATGGAATCACTTATACTAATCAAGCGTTAGTAATCACAAAATAATCTATTAGCTTTGATAATGTTTGAATAGTTCATTTTTGCCGCAATATAAGTATATTTTTAGTAAATAAAAAATAACACAAAAGTAAATTAAACTATATATGGATTCTAGGCCCCCTCATGTTTTGTTTTTTCTCTTCCATTTTGAACATCATTTTATTAATTAAAAATAATTAAAATATTACACTAATATATACATATTTGTTTTTCAAACCACATTACAAAATTTTACACGTTGTGCAGATGAAATTTAAATCACATACACGAGTATAAATTTTATGCATTCTAAGTCTAACTCTGAACAAGCATGCTGGCCTATATAGATTAATGTGTGACATACGTACAACTTGTGTAGCAAAGGTTGGAAGTGGGAACACGTATTTATAAAAAATAAAAATAAAATTAAAGGTTGGAACACGTAGCCTAGCTATTCTAGGACATCTAAGATTTTGTCCTTTCCTGGAACACACGGCTGCACCTATAGGCCTCACCTAATGAAAAACAAGAAGATAATCCAGATTTGTGCCCAATTAATAACTCAACTAAGCCCCAGTTGCTTAATTGCATGTGCTTCAACCACAAAACACGCTATACCAGCAAGTCCAACCGCGGCATCCGGGCACAAGGTACATAATAATTTATACCAATTTGTATAATAACGTGTTGAGCTAGGTGGTTTGGTCAGAGATTTAGTTTTATTAATGAGCTAATTGCCCTGTTCGCTCATAGGTTTGTTGACTTGTTCAAGAAACCAAGCCTTGTATAGTTGTGGGGTACCTCAAATTCTGGGAACCTGCGTGTTGTTTTATGTGCTGGTGTCTGCTGCACAGATTCTCCTGATCAGGCTTCTTCTATATCCTGTGCTATGCCGTCACCGCGGACCAGAGCCATTAACAGCCAACAACTTGAGTTTCACTGCCTCTAGCTTGCCGCTTCAATATGCTCGTAATTAGCTGTTTGTCTGTCTTATTTGCTTATAAAACTTTAGTAATGTACGTCTACAAGATCAATTTGGTTATGACATTGCGCTTCTTCCTGAATTTAATCATTAAATTCCGATCATATACTAGCTGACGAAACAATAATTGGCCACCAATATGTGGTCAAGGAAAACATCGGGTTAAATACGGATTATAGAGAACCTTTGATTTAATTAAAATATCTTTTAATGCTACTTAATTTAGTTATAATATTATTGATTAATGTTTACATTAATTGAATAGACTTATGTCAGTTGAAATTTATGTTCTGCGTTTCATTTCAAAATTCAAACAAAGCACTTGATTATTGGGGTCCTATGGCTAAATAATTTTTTTTTATTTATATGGCTAAATAATATCAACATATATATACGCTAGCAATTCATTGAGACCCTGTCAGTTGCAGCACTGTAAAGTTAAAGCAGATTCGCGACGCTTCATATATTGTCCGATGGCGCTGTGATTCAAAGCCTGTAACCAACGTACGCAATGGTATCAATTTGTTTGCAGAGATTCGCTAGTTAGCCCTGACGTGCCATAACTTCAAATAAGAAAGTATTGGCAAAAAGTGAAACCAAAAAAGCTTCAGAAGAGAACAATTTCCACTCTGTTTCTCTGCTACAGAACAGTATAGGCTCTACGCCTAATTTCCAACGTTGCAATAACTAGGCCTACTGATTATTACGTTATTGTTTAACCAAAAAATATTATTTAATACCTAAAATTGACTATCTAATTTGGACATTCATTCTATAATTATTAGATATAATGATAGTTCTAATTTTTCCTATTTATTTATCACATTTAATAATAATAAAGTGAGTGTCTCAATTGAAGGTGTTAAAATACCAATATTTTTGTTCAACTATAACAATATCCATCATTAATGCACTGGTAATGTAAGTCTAGCTAGAGCGCGTTGAGTGCTTCATTAGAGTTTAGATTAGAGCCTACATAGCTCTAAGTTAATAAATTAGCTGGATCAAACTTTCGCTTCAAGGTCCAACAGGGGCTTGAATATATAGATTATAGCGTGTGGCTGAGAATGAGAATATTTACAGAATGGCTTCATTTGCTTGAAGGTATTTGACTGGTTACCAAGGAATTTTTTTTTTAAGTGTTTTAGTGATATATATGTATATGGAATAAATCAAATTAAACAAATTTACTATTATATAATTATATTCTTTATTACCAGTATATATTACTATTTTTTTCAATCAGCATTATTTTAATAGGATTGCCGGTCCAAACAGTTTAAATAATGAAACCAGTAAATTTCTCCTCCAAAGAGTTATAGGACATCATCTATTTACAATGTTATTCCAACATCCATATTCTCAAACACCCAAATATTTTACTCATAAAATATATGAATCTCTTTGCTTACATTTTTTCCTAACTTTTTCTCTTTCTATCATTTCTCTCACACCATGATGGATGTCTATACCCCATATGAGTGTTAAAACAACATTTTCCTTTGATCATAGCAAGATTTGTGATATTAATTTAGTTTTTAAAAGAGCTGTCATACAACAATTTGGTCATCAAAATATTTGTGACATCAATTTGGATTTCAAAATATTAAAATTCACTTCAAGTCAATCCATTTTTTATATCTTTTGGACTAATTTAAAATGTATTTTAATCTTTGGCGGAGAATCAAATTGATGATGTCATAAATTTTTTGACGATCAAATTGATATTATAGCTCTTTCAATGACTACATTCATGTCTTACAATTCTTAATGATCAATTTGAGATTTTACTTTAATGAAACTTACTATCGATGTCAATAGTTCCATTACATATAAATGATAAAACTAAGTTAGATTGAAAAGTTCAGGCTCAATTTTTTTAAAATACTATTATATATATACTAATTTTTTTTAAATGAATCCTCGTAAATTCAATTAAAAATTAAATAAGAATGTAAATATATTTTAAAATATTAATTAAATAATCAAATTTTGTCAAAACTTTAAGTCAATTTTCGTTCTAACACTTGAATATATAGATGAGTATTTTTTTTCTCTTTTAACTTATCTAATTTTTTTAATATTGATTGATAAGCATTTAATTTTTATGTATTGTTAATATTAAAAAATATTATTATTTAATTATATATTATCATATAAATATAAATATGGTTAATTTTTATATTTACTGTTTAAAAGATCATGTAAATAAAATAATTATTGGATACCAATGTGAATGTATTAAAATTAAATTTTATTGGTATGCTGTGACATAAATATTAACAAACAATTCAAAGCATGCAGTATTGTTCATATATTTAATATTTTAAACTATGAAAATATCTCTAACATTTATTCATGTAATAATTAAAATAACTATTAGACAAAACAGAAGGGTTGGGAGGATGCAGATATTTTTTCAAAACGTGTCGACTGTACGTATAGTAGGTCAAGTGATAACCGATCAACACTATCACCCATTCCTTTAGATTTTGACTCAGTACCGATGAACTGGCGCACTTTTCTCGGTTAATTTAGAGAGTCATGATGTATCCGTATGACTTGTGATATGGCAGATTGGCAATGTAGCAATATTGTTTTTGGGTTCATCATAGCAATGTACAAATGTGAAATGTAATTGTAACTGCTGTGTTACATGAAAATGGGACCAACAATTTGACCTTGAAAGTTTTAAATGGCACCAACATATGTCATAGAACAATATAGATACATGAATAAACTATATGCTTACTAGAACAACTCTATGAATATTGAAAGAATACCCAAACTTGACAATAACTAAAAACATAAAAACTCTAACTCATGAATATGAAGAAAAGGAGAGAAAACTCAACATAAACCATAAACAATCCTTATCTTAGAGCTTGGATGAGGTAGGATTAAGTAGGGATGAGAGTGAAGGGGTGGAAGGAGAATTGGGAACTTAGAATTCGCGGAAATAGGGAGAAAACGCGTACAAGGGTATTTATAGGAGTAGGGATTCTTTTAAACAAGGGTGAGTCCTGGGGCTTTCCCTACAACAATGATGGGTCCCAAGAAGGTTCGTACTAAATTTGTCTAGAGACGCTTAGACCTGAGGTATTACACACACACACACACACACATATATAGCATAATACTAATACATATAATTCTACTCTGATTTTGAAAGGCGCCTAACAAGGTCCTGGATTGGATACTAACTAGATTCCATTCTCTTGAATATTCTAGAGAGGCGAGATTGTCCTTTGACGAATAACTTGATACCAAGGCTAATGATCTTTCAGCTTAACTCACTGTTTATTTTTCTATAGCTACTGTATAAACTTAGAATCATGAAACTAAGTAATTTCTCTAAATTATTTATATGGGCTCTATCTCTAGTTCTTGAAAGCATTATTTCATGAATATAAAGTTCTAATAAAATGCAAAGCTTGCATAGCATCGTTAATAAACCATATGTTTAATCACAATTACTTGATAATGGCCAATGAGCTTTCTAATACATTTTTCATGATAATTTGGTAAACATCAAATCTCAAAACTTGGCATAATTTCATAATAATCCATATACTTGTCACGAAACAATTTCTAAAATCATGTTCTTATATATACAATAGAGCTAAGAAAATAACTTTAATGACCAAAATAAAGGTTACAAAATCCACTCACTTGGAGGGGAGGAACTAGTGTGACAACACGAATGGAGCTCCATGGAACAGAGATGGAACTGATATCGGCCATGGAAGCAAGAGAGAACACATGAGAATTCATAAACACACCTAAACAACTCTATACACATTGAGAGAGTACCTGAATTTATCAACAACTAAGAACCAAAACACCCCAAATTCATAAACTTGAAGGAATGGAGAGAAAACAAAGCACAAATCATGGATAATCTTCTTACCTTGAAACTTAGAGGAGGTGAGATTGAGAGAGGATTGGAGTGGAGGGTGGAAGAGATGTTGAAGATATTACGGTTTTGGTTTTTGGGAGTGAAAATGCATGAGGGAAAGATTTATATAATGATGGGGTCACTAAACGAAACTATGTTGTTTTGGGGGTTTCTGATATGGGAGCTTGTCATGACGAGGCTCTAAACGTGTCCTATTCAAGGACTAAATAGCATGTTCAGCATGGTGAGGGGTACATCGAATGCCGAGTTTCCTTGAACGTGCCTCATACTTGGAGTTGACCAACAAGCTCACCATGGTGAGAGTGTCTGCTGATTCTATAATCTAATGTGTCCAGGGCCTTTCCAATGATACGTGATTAACAAATAAAAATATTAATTATGTGGTTGAAAAATTTGACATGTTAGAAGTTCATATCAGTTAGTAAAATTTTACGGTTAAGGTGAACTAAATTATTGTTTATCAATATTATCATTATTAATGTATATATTAGCACCACAAAAGCATGGACGTTTTAAAATATTTTATAACGCCGTCGCCATGATGCGAGTTATTAGATACGTTCCTAGCTAACAAACGTGACCGCCTTGTGCTTCAGTTCTTCAGTTTTCCCACACATGAAATCTAAGACTGCCTCCCGGTATCCACCTAACGCCCTTTTTATTCTTATCTGCCTCCAAAAACATGAAATCTGTAATTTAAGAGAGAAAATATCATCTCCTCAAATTTGATTCCCTTCTTCGTTATACTTCTATGATTTACCACTGGAAAAATAAATACTTTAATTTAAAGATAAAATTTAGAGGTTCTTATAAGTATTTAATAGCAATGAACTGATAGTATAAATTTTTTTTATACAATTATTCAATTATATATTGACAATAAATAAGTTATAATAATTAACTTTTACATCTGCTATTTAAAAAATTATCTAAACAAAATATTTTAATTGGATGACGATATAAATAGTTTTACACTTAGTCAAAATTAATCTTTTGCTATAATCATCAATATAATTAGTACTACTATTCGATAAATGGAACAGACTAATAATACCTTCAGTTTGATCAACTCAGAAAATTATAATAATCCCAATATTTCGCAAATACTAAATGCAACTTTAGGAGGATTTTTGTAACCCATTTTTTAGAAAAGAGTACGGATGATACTTTGTGATGATTGATTGTTAATATTTAATGAGATTAACTTTCATATATTTATCAATATAGATAAAATTATATTGTCATTTAATTATATGTCACTATATATAAAACTTGTGACATAATAAATCAAAGAGTCAAATATTTTTACTAAGTAATATATAATTAAATGTCTGTGAAATACTTTTATACTGATAATTAATCAAAGGTATTTATAAGTCCTATAGTGAACAAATAAGTTCAATATAACACTGCGAAGTTTGATAGTTGTTCCAATAAAGGGTGTGAAATTGGTTGCTGCCATTCCTATATCCTGTGATCCCCAACTTGTTTATGCTGCTATACCTGATGAGATTCTTGAAGTTCAGGAAGCTTGGATGTTCGGAAGACTTTGGGTTTGTCCTCACCCAATGAGGAAGATGTTATTCATGCTTGGTCAAAAATTTGATGTATGGCGGGTTGTGGTTTCTGTGCAGGGCCTTTTGGTTTCTTCAGCTTCTTGGGTTGGTGCCCTTTGATGTTTGTTTTCCTTTCTTTATCTTCTTTTTTATGATTTGTTTTGTGGAGATGTTTCTCATAATTTTTGGCCTGTCCATATATTTCGTTAATGAATGTACTTTGTGTCCCTCTTTAAGGGTTAAACTTTTTATAATTATAAAAAAAATTCAATATATAATACTTTCAAATCATAAAACTCTTCCATCAAATAGATAACCTTTTGGTTAGACCCTATCCTATATTGTACATTTGATTATGTTTCAAAAACAAAAAAAAATTCAATCCATTCCTTTAAGAATTCTTAGTCCATTCCATTTTTAGTGGTTATTGCCCATTAGTTGTTAAATTTACAAAAAAATAAAATAAAAAAAAAGCCCATTTCTTTTTTTTTTTGGATTGTAAACAAAATTTTTTTCTAGCGTGTTAGTTTTGTTTTATTTTTGAGTTAAAAATAAATAAATAAATAAATATATATATATATATATATATATATAGATATATAGATATATATTTGCATCGTTTCTTTGCCATCTTGGAACGCATGCTCTAAAAAAAAAAAAAAAAAAACAAACGACTTGAAACGAGAGCTCCTTCACCGTTTTCAATTTTGTCTTTTTCAAAATAAAAAAGCAAAGCGTGCACTAAACCGGAAATAAGGAGGCGTGCATTGACAAGAGCAGAAGTCCAAAAAAAAAACAAAGAAGCATGAGCCTAACAAAACATATGTTAAATCTTCCTGATCAAAAATGCTACAGATTGAAAATAGGACAAATGATCAATTCAGCTATAAATGGGAATGAAATTCACAGAATGAAGAACTCTGAAATTATTTTTTTGGTTCTCTAAACTTTTGTTCTAGATTTTTTGAGAGAATTGAAAGTAAGTTCACAAAAAGGGAGGGACTCTGGAATCATCTTCATCTTTAAAATTTTTTTTGAGATTTTGAGAATTAACTCAAGACATTCTTGCCACAAAAAAAAGAGAGATCACAAAGTTACAGGTAAATCATGGCAAATTCTTGATTCACTTCCTTCTAAGTCAAGCAATCATATCCCCAGCCCAAAACACAGTTAAATCATCATCATCATCATCAACAGTCATTTCCATTCAAAAATTCCGTATAATAGAAAAATCTCACAAGGAAAAGAGAAAAAATTAGAGGGAGGCCGCCACCATCCCGCCACGGCCTTCTCCTTCAACCTCTCTTCTTCTCGGCTTCCCTACTCCATGGCCCCCCGACGCCAAGCCACTCCTCTTCAGCCTTCTCTCCTCCGCTTCCTCTCCTTCTCCTGTCGGGTCGCGCTTGAGCACCGCAAGCATCAATCGTGGATCGGGGCCCCGGTTGAACCACGCCTCCGTCTCGTCGCGCAAGCTTACCCCTTTCCACTTCCTCCCTTCTGAGCCACACGATCGCGACCTCTTTTCCCTTTCGCGCGTACCTCCGCTCTTCTTCGCGACGTCGCCTCCGCGCCCGCGCAAGCCGCGGGCTTCGCCAGGCCTCCATGCGCTCCCAACTCTCGCGTCAGCCCGCATGCCGCGGGCTTCTCTCCTCCATTCTCGCTCTCTCTCTCACTCTCATGATCTCACTTTCTCTCTTTCTTTCTCTCTCTATTTCTCTAGCTCTCTCTCTGTTTCTTTATTTCCTCAGTGTGAAATGTGTTTGTGTCAATTGTGTGTTAATGCATGTGTGAGTGTGTGTGAGAGAGAATACTCTCGTGTGTACGAGTGCAGCGTGTGAAAAAGAGAGAGATGTGAGTGAGTGTGTGAGCGTGAGTGGGAGTAGTGTTAAGTGAGAGAGATTTTTTTTTTAAGTTCTTTTTTATTTTTGTTGATTAGGCCTTTTCGTTTCTTTTCATTTTTTAGAGGTGTTCGGCTTTTATTTTGTTTAGATTTTAGGATTTTTTTTATATATGATAAATAAATAATTAAAATTCAGATTTTTAATAAATTTAGCCGCGATCTTGTTAATTCTATATTCTAGGATATTTTAACTATGATTTGATATCCTAGAATTCCTTTTCAAAAAATAAAATCAGTCAATCCACAATTATTTTCTAAAGAACTACGTGACTTTGAATTCCCTTTGGGATACGTAGAGAAGGCGATATCCCGTCAAGTCAAAATTAAAATTTTATAATGTTTGTCTTCATTGTAAATAATTTTTCTAATGAATTTTTAATATGAGATATTTTATTTAATTTTCATTTCTTTGGGGAATATGTTTTATTTTGAATAAATGAATTCATTTAGCCGTGACGACTTGTTAATTAGATATTTCGGGCATTTGAGTTTCAAATTGGAAATTTCCCTAAAATACATTTGTTCTATTTTGTATTTTCTTCCTTTATATAACATCAAAATAATTTTATTATCAAATATTTATTAATTCATAAGACATTTTATTTTCATGTATTCATTTTAATTTTGTCACTTATTCTTCAAATATTTTATTTCAAATAAAAATATTAATTTACGGTTGTTAACTTTATTTTAGACATCTAATTGTGAAGTTTCATGTTCAAATTTCTTTTTTTAAGAAAGATTTTTTTTCAATTTTCTTGTAAATAAAATAAATATTTTGAAGGTTATTAATAATTTGCACAAATCAATAGGTACCATCTAAACTGTGTATGGGTGCGTAGGATTAAATCCCTACCCTTCTATGCATAACCGAACTCGAACTCGAATTTGGTTACAAAGACCTTTTCTTTAAAAATAAATGGTTTTTCCATGTTTTCCATTTTGAATAAACTTTGGACTCTAATTTTAAACAATTTTTTTCCCGGATTCGACAATTACACTGTTTTTTTTAATTATGTTGTATTTTTCTATTTCAATTGTATTACACTCTCATTCCAAGCTGGAGATACGAAAAATACATGTTTTCTAGCTTATGGGAGGTATTGAAGGATATAATTGTAATTAGAAATTAACTGAAGTTAATTTAGTTAGTTAAACACTAGTCAATAGTTTGTTATGCTCCTTATTTTATATAAAGGTGCTTACACTTGTGTTACTTTACTTTTCTTATTATTAGTAAAATTTTTATTTCACTTTTTTTTTAATTATTACTCTTTCTTTTCTGATCACCATAAATTTCAACACCCTGTATACTTGATTCCAAACAACAACCAGAAATCTCTTATTTTGGCTTTCAACTTCTTACCATACAAACAAATTAAGAGAAACTCGTTAACGCCATTTGCATATGACTGATGTAACCCACCAATTCACTGGATTAATATCTTTAATAGAAAGAAACACACAAACAAATGTCATATGATCGATGACAGAATTGATTATTTAAAATTTAAGCAATTGGAAGGCTAGGCTTTTAGGCATTCAAGCGAGACAGGATTGTCTTTATGCATCATGTCTGTAAGAAAGTCTAAGATATAAAGTGTAAAAGCCATAATGGAAACGTCACTCTAGCCACTTTGCATGTCGCGACGATGCTGATATATCAAGACATTTACTGAGCAAATGCAATGAACTTCTAAATCTTATGACTTAAAATAAAGTAGGACAAATTTGGTTACGAAACCATAAGGCGACAGATATAGCAATGGAGAAAAGAAAACAACTCAATAATATTCGAAACCTGTAATGGAAATTGAACGTATTGAGCATATTAATATTTTGTTCAGAAGCGAAGAAAAAAAATAAAAAATAATAAAAAGAAAGTAAAATAATGAAAAAAAATGTTTTTATTTTAGTTCAGTTGAATAAAGAAGTGAAAAGAAATAGATTAAAATTTTATTTAATTTATACCACTCTTACAAAGAAACGGGCAATTTATTAGGTGTGAAAAACATTTATAAATGAAAAGAAAAGTTAATGTGTGAGTCTCCTCTAAATCTGTCTTTCTCTTCATTTTCTTCTTACGTGTGGAAAAACAGTTTTATGTGAGTCTCACTACTAAACTTCTCTTTCTCCTTTGTTCTCTATTTAGAATCAAAAGAAAAAACATCAACTTCTCCTATTTTCCTTCTACACATTTTCTCCCTCATTGAGTGAAAGGATGTGGCAAATGGCATGTAAAAACAACATTACTGATTTTTTTTGTACTGTGGGTCGTTTCAACGCCATTGAACGGTTTCATCAACTTGCAGAATCTTTTTGGGACTTCCATTTTATATTGAGCTTGAAAGCAACTTGATCATTCCAATTTGGAATTAAAATATTTCAAATATTCTGGAACCGTAAACCATTAACCTTTTTCTACATAACGTTAGCTAGGTAGGCAACTGCAAGCTCTGTTTGAATAAATATCACATACCAACAAAATTCAATTAACTTTATGATGACAGCGACCTTATAACTCAATTAGTAGCCCAAATATTTTAGGATTAACTATAATAATGGTGTTCAAATTTCATGCTTCACCAAGTTAATTACTTATCCCTCTGATGTTTAGATACGTACACTCAGCACAAAGAAAAATAATTTTATTATTAGCGCTTATAAATCAAACATCTAAAATGATAACTTATTCTGTAACCTTCAAATTAGATATATAATCATCTCACAAAAACCAGCAAGGATAATAATATATCGTTAATTACCAATTAATGAGTTATATGAGTAATTGTATAGTGGGTAGTTACAAAAAGTCTCTTTGAAAAAACTTACATACTGGAACAAAACAAAGTACCTTTATAAAACAAAAAATAGCTTTATAATGCAAATAATTAAGTCTACTGTTCATTGGTTATGTCTTTTGCTTCTGTGATCTGTCGTATCCAATCACAGAGTAGAATGCTAAGAAGAATATCACCTGGTCTCAAATCTACCAAATATGAGGAAAGAGGTATATATTGTTGAACATGAAGAGGGGATCTTCGGAAAAGTAAAAATGTAGAACAAATTAAATCTTATTTTGGTGAGACGTTTGGATTAAAGTTGAATGTTTAAAGACAGATTTTCTAGGTTGTTCTTTGTATCCTTACAACAGCATAGATGGAACTTTCAAGAATGGATGCCACCACTAACTGAATGGGAGTTTCAGCAACTGCATATAGGACCTGAATATCTTGCCTCGAAATACAAGAAAAAGGAGATAAACCATGCATGAAGAGGGTTTGGATATTTGATTCAAATGGAGTGTTTGTCGTTAAGTATCATTTATGGTGCATTTCTATATCTTTATCTAGGAGCTATACTTTTTTCCTAGTCCTTGTATGTGATACTCCACAATATAATTGAAACATGGACAAGCAGTAGCAATATACCCAATTTCAAGCTAAATGCCAAAAGCTTTCACTTCATCATATGCAACTTTGTCCCAAAACGTTTGGAGTGAATCTCATGTCACTTGCAAGCCCCTATTTGTTAATGTGGCTATCTGCTTCATTTCTGGGATTTGCTTCGCTCATTTGCGCGAATTGTTGTGTTGCATATATCCACATTTTGCCGTTTTCATTAATTTTACATCCATTTCCTTGGTGTGCTGTGTGGCAAACGGCACAAGTTGTCAAGGATGGATTTGGCTTAAGATTGGGTGATGGTGCTTCCTCCTTTTGGTATGGCAACTAGACTCGGTTAGACCTCTTTGTAATCTTGTTGATTTTGTCCATATCTTGAAATCTCAGCTTAAGATTCGGGATTGTTGGGTTAATGGTAATTGGAACTTGGATAATTTATGGATGAATCTGACTCACAAGTCCATCAACTAATTTGGAGACCCCTATCCCATGCAGGGTGATTATGAGGACTGTTTAGTCTGGAGAGAGCTCTCTCTGGGTGCTATAAGGTTTCTTCTGGGTATAATTGGCTAACTTCTTCTCAACATAATGATGACATGGATCACTCTTAGAATTGGATTTGGAAGTTGAAAGTTCCCTTTGAAGTTTGCTTTCTAATCTAGCTAGTCATATGAAATAGCATCCCTACCAATGAATTGCAACATAATAGAGGTCTTTCTAACTCTTCCCTTTGTACTTGGTGCTCGAATGTTGTGGAGTCCCCTTTGCATTGCTTTCGGGATTGGTCTTTAGCTAGGAAGTAGGGGATCGTGTGGGGTGTGTTGACTGGCCTCTTTCTCTCAAGATCTTTAATTTTGGTTGCGGGCCAATGCTATAGGGCCTAATGGTATTCTCTTTCTTTCCTTACTTTGGGTTGTGTGGTGTCGTCGGAATATGTGGGCTTTCAACAAGGAGAAACTTGTTTTAAACCAAGTTTTGCACTATATTTGGCAATTTGTGCACACATGTATTTTGATTTTTGACTTGCATAGGCTACAATCTTCCACTGTTAAATAGGTTAGGTGACATTCTCTCCTGTTAATTTTGTGAAATTAAATTCTGATTATAGTTCTTTGGGTAATCTTGGTCCTGTGGATTTGGTGGCGCGATTCATGGTAGCAATGGTATTTGGATTACTGGTTATGCTGGTCATATTCCTAGAGCTAATAATCTCTGTGCTAAGCTTCTTGGTTTGCGTTCTGGCTTGCCTCTTGTCCGAGAGCTTGGCTATCGCCATGTTGTATGTGAAGTGGATTGTTTGGAGATTTTGCGATGGCTTCCCCTTCTACCTTTCACGTGTATGCTTCTTTGTTGCGTGACATCAATAATCTCAAGGATCAGGATTTGACTTGTTCAATCTCTCACATCTATAGAGAAGGTAACCAAGCCGCTGATTTTCTTACTAAGTATAGTGCCTCTTCTCCTCTTGTGAATCGTCATCTGGATAGGCCCTCCAAATGGTCTGGGCTCATTCTTTTGGCTAATGTCTCTAGGGTTCTTCATATGAGATAGTTTTCTTTGCGTTATTTTTTCTTTATTTAGCTCCTTTTCAAAAAAAGTTAGAATTCAATGACAGACAACTCTGTCTTCTTCAATATTTTGTCATTTAGGTTCTAGAGAAGAGGTTAAAATTTTTTATATAGCTACACTCTTAAACAATTTTATTTTGTAAAATATGTTTAACTAATCTGGCTTCAAAGTAAGTGATTTTTTTTAACATTATTTTAAAAAAATATTTTTATCATAACATAAATAGTATAAATACCATTTTATTAAAAAATAATAACGAAGAAAAGATAAATTGATGATTTATGCAATTTGTATGTATTAATAAGAAAGAGAGAAATTTACAAGGTTGGTAATTTTTGGGAGAAACACAAACTTGTTGATGGTGTTAATTACAGACATAGATATATAAATGGTTTAGCAAAAGATAGGAGTGATTTTTCCCTAATAAAAGAACACAACACTCGTACGTACTAACTATTAACCTATATACACGGAAAAGTCAAAGATGTAAGATTTCTTATAATTTTTTTTACAATATCACTTAGCAACATATTATCGTACAATCCACGATCAATAGAATTTACAAAAAATGAGGGTTTTTTAATTTTGATATGGATAGGAGGGGTGCTTAATATCAAGATATGTTACTTGTGGTGTAATTAGAGAGGGTGGGCAGGGAATGGTATTTGCTTCAGCGAATTATGCACCAAGACAAAAAAAAGCATCCGAGGAATGCTATTGGCCGCGAAAATGGTTTTGGTACCTAATTCGCTGGCAACGATTGTGTACCACGAGCTTCCATGCCTAGCTCCCACTTTGCTGCCATAAGCCTACTCCTATCATCCATCTCCCGCAAGCAAGCATGGGGCGCTTGGGAATCCGCGTTGTCCAACACGCATTCTTCATGTTGCACTCCACTAGACCTACAACATTGCAACACTAAAAGAAAATAATGGTGAGTGAATTGGATGGAGCAATCCGTGAATGAATAGTTCATTACTGATACTATAAAAAGGGAATGTGGTGAGAGCTTGTTGTATCTGTTGAGTTGTGAGAGCTAGTTGAGTTAGTGCTATCAGCATTAGTTGAGTAAGAGGTGCAAGTTATCGGATTTAGGAGGAAAGGAGAGGCTTTTTTTGAAAAAAAAGGGAGAAATATTTAAACAAATGCCCAGACAACAACGTGATGTAACAATGGATCTTAATGAGCATGTTGCAGTTCATATTTTTAATGGACATGTAAGTTTAATTATTTTTCAACTTTTATTATTAATTTAGTTTATTAAGTTAATATTCTATTTTTTGTGTGTACTATTTTATTGTTTTCATTTTATATACTTATTTATTAATATAAATTTTTAATTCTATTCTAAGTGTAAGTAAGTATAATCTTAGATTTTTTAATTCATTTTACGTTATAAATTTTTATAATTAATTTTTTTGTGATTAATAATTATTTATTTTTTACTTTAAATAGGAAGAAAGAAAGTTCGAGCCCCGTCATATTTTTTTTAATCATCCTCTGAAAGATGCAATTATTGAGCATCTACAGTGCTGGTTTTTACCATGTTGCGCAAATAGGCAAAGTGTAACTAAATGGAGCCCTAATAAAAGCTTTGGTGGAATGGTGGAGACCAGAGACACACCTTCCATTTCCACTAGGAGAAATGACGGTGACATTAGAAGATGTTGCCATCCAATTTGGATTCCCCATAAATGGTTCACTAGTTAGTGGATTAACATCTAGTAGTATCAAACAACCAGCTTAAATGTTTTAATTTGCTTAATGTCGTGCCTCATTCACATGTATTTAATAGGGGTGCAATCAATTTAAATTGGTTGAAATAGCATATAAGAGATCTTCACACTATGAATGACGCATTATCAATAGAAATAAGTGCACACTTGGTATATGTTAGACCTCATAGGCACTTCTTTAATGCCTGATAAAACCACTACTGAGGTCCATGGAAAATATTTGCAGTTGTTAGAGGATCTTACTTATGTTGGGACTTTTAGCTGGGTTCTGCGTGCCTCGCTTGTCTCTATCACATTTAGATCGAGCCTCACGCATAACTTCAAATCAAATTGGCGGTCCTCTAGTTTTGTTACAAGCATGGGCATGGAGCCGTTGCCTTATTTGTGCCAGTACCACCCAATTTTGTCAGCTTCCCCTTAGCTTCTAGGTAAAAATTTTTCTTGATTTATTTTGTATTTATATTGCCATAATTATAATAAATTTGTATGCTTTATGATAGATGGTTGCACCCATTCTATCCTCATGGCGCGGGTCTTGTAAATCATCTACATTTAAGGCGGATGTTAGATAAGATGCAATATGATCAGGTAACAATTGAAACATTTTTTAATTTCATATAAAGTTAATAATTTTTTTTTCATATATCTAATATAATTTATTTATGTATCGTAGATTATATGGTAGCCATATAGGACTGCTGAAGTTGAGGCGTGATTCAGATTATATTCGGATGGAGTAGGGACAATGGAGCAATATTGTTTCGCTAATTTGCTTTGAGACCATAGAGTGGCACCCATCTGATCGCGTGAGGCGACAATTTGGGCTTGTCCAACCTATTCCTGATCCACACCCAAATCTAGGGAGGGCTCATAATAAAGATTTGAGAGGGAAAGAGGACAACCTTGATTGGTTATTAGTGCATCATCAGTGGGTGGAGATGGATGAGCGAGAAGACCATCCCTTGGTAGGAGAGCCCTCAGGGATACCCCATTGATTACCACCCCACAAATGCATACTTGTCATGGTATAGATAGGGATAATACTTATGTGCCTCTATAATTGACACCACTAAATCAGGATGATTCAGCCCCACCACCTTAGCCGTCACCACCACCACCACACTCACCATCACCACCACATTCACCCCCACCACCACTACAGGATAGGTTCACACTTGTCCAGAGGGAGGTAGCTTTGGACATGCATCAATCACCTATCATGCAGGAAAAAAATGTATACCGTCCATAGATTCAATTTCCATTTCAGTTCCCCCAATTCAACAATGGAGGATAGATCCTGCTACAATGTCAGCAATTTATGAAGGTCAAACTTGGGGGGTTTGGGGTATGCAGGTTAGCCGTGTAGTGGAAGTCGCTGAGCGGTCCACTAGAGTAGGAGATGTAAGTGAGGAAGACCATCCTGAAGGACTAAATGTGGAGGAACAAGGTGGGCGAAGTGCAAGTAGATATAACTTGCATGAAGATCCCCACCAACTAGCAGGTATACCCACCAATAATCAAAAAACCAAAAGGGAAGGGGAAAGCATATAAGAGGGGGTAGTAGTACTTCATTTGTTTTAATTGTATGATTATGTGATTATGCTACCCATTATATGATATAATGTTGTTCTATTTACTTTCATTTGTCTATTTCAACAAGAAAATATATTAATAATAAGATAATGAAATAACCAGAGTGTATCCACTTGTAGAATTACAATAACACCAATAGTAAGATAAGATAACAATAAAATAACAAGAAAATGAAATAACACAAGGCAATAACAACTGAAAATGACACCATTACAACTGACAGGATGCACCACTATGAACTTGAGCCAGGAGCGTATGGACAACAATTGCGTGTCCTTCACCACGACAAAGACCACAACGCCGTGGTCTACGCATCTCACGCATATCCATTTCATTCAGGTAGCTAGTAGATTTGGGTCAGCCTTTCATTGTGTGCTTTAAGGCAGGGTTTGCACAAATCCTCTGCCTGTATACAAAGCCCGTGTACTTTGGTGGCCCACAACCCGAAGCTCACTCTTGTACACCTTGCATATGGTAATCATTCTATATACATCATCAACATAAGCTTTCCAATCAAGGCGAGAGCGTTACAATAAGCAATCACATGACGAGGGGTATCGATCTATCTTGAAAATCCCCACAATCACAATATCTCTACCTCAGATCAACTCTGTATTCTCCTATCTGGAAAGCTCTTTAACATAGTAAGTCTGAAGCTGTCTATCAAAATGAGTGGTCTTGAAATCTTTAGATGCCTTCTCGTTTGCTTCCAACTGTCTTGCCAAGCTTTTGAGAAAGGTTGACCTGTATTTCTTAGTGCGTATGCCGCATGCCTTTTTGAACAAACAACTCAGTGCATCGAAAGTATGTTGCTCGAACTAATGATGTGATGGGAAGATTACAAGCCTCCTTTAACATAGAATTGATACACTCGACTAGGTTTGTTGTCATATGCCTCCCATTGATATCCACCATCAAATGCTAGAACCTACTTTTCTGGGAATTTCATCAAGCCAGGATGTATATCACTCACCATGTTCGTGCATTCGCTGATAGTGATGATTAAATTCTTGCTCGGTCCTTGAGTACCCTGCAAAAGATAATACGAATAATTAAAATAATTAAAAATTACTTCTAAAACAAGAATAAACAAAAATATAAATTACCTATGCTTACAACAAGTCGGTGCAAGTTAAGTGCCTTGAATTTCCGTAAGAAATTGGCAGAGATATGCCTGACACAATATGGAATGCCTTTGGAGGTTCCCATTGACCATTACTTCGGGCTACTGCCCTTTAATGGACTCATGACGATCAGAAATTAGTCTAACTCCATCTCGAGTCACTACATGTCTGCGCACATTGTTAAGAAAAAAGGACCACGCATCCACAGTCTCACCTCGACAACTGCAAAAGCAATTAGCAATATGTTCTTGTCATCTTGTGCAACCAACCAGTAGAGCTCCTCTATATTTCACATACAAATGTGTCCCATCTACCTGAACAAGTGGTTTGCAGGATCTAAATGCTTTAATACAAGGACCGAAAGTCTAAAATAACCTGAAATATTCGAGTGTTCACACTAGCTCAGCCCCACGACTCGCCTCTATAGAATCCAATTGAACAATTGTTCCTTGATCAGCAGCACACATTGCCATACACCATTGTGGAAGATCTTCAAATGAGCTTTCCCAACCACCGAAAACTTTTTCATTGCCTTGTGCTTCGTGCCCATGCTTTTCGGTATGTCGTCATGTACCCGAACCGAGAATGAACTTCTACAATGATAGACTTTGTTTTAATTGATGGATCAAAATTTACCAATAGCTTTATTAATTATGCAATCATGTCAGAATCCAACTTTAAGTGGTCCTTGATTGCCTCGACCTCGTGCAAGTATGTAGTCTATTATACTTCCTGATTTCTCAATAATCCTTATTCTTCCTTAAACTGGCTCTTAGAAGCCACGGAATCCTGCCCATATTGTACACATTACAGTAAAATGTCTTCCTTCTTCTTCAACCTTGTAATCCACTCCTTTATCTATGCTATATTTTTTAACTACCTTAATTACATCTTCCCTATTGTCAAATTCCATTCCAATAAAGAATTAGCATTGATAACAGGAGCTCCTACCAAGCACCAATATTAAATAATAAAAATAATTAGAATAATAAAAAATAAATGGAAAAAAATAAATCTGTAGCATTTGCTGAAATTAAAATTTTAAATTAATTCTAGAATTAGCAGTACATACCCATGTTTTGAAATTGTGGAAAGTCAGGAGCATTCATAGCTTCAAGATCTAATGCACGCATGAAAGATGGCTCATTGTTTAGATATTGCCTGGTCACCATGTTTGGCACGTCATCTTCATCTGCAACATCATCATCATCATCATCATCATCATCGCCACTTTTATATTATTCTTCATCACTTTTTTCCCATACTACTTTCTTTCTTCAAATGTGCTCAACTCATAAGCTACATTCCAAGCAACAACTTCTTCAAATTCAACATACAATTCAATGGCACGATTGGTTGGCTTGTGCTGTTGATGTATGCGAAACATCTGTTGAATGTTGTTGTCATTAATGATTGGAATTGCTTGATAATTTATGAAGCCGCAAAAAATCGAGGATGGACATCTATATTTTATCAATGTCACTTTCTTTTGAGTGTTTGGATTTATAGATTGATAAAGAGCATTCTTTTACTAAGCAAATGAAAAGTGTACGGAACAAAAATATTTATTGGACTCTCACATGTAAAAAATACGCTATCATTTGGATTTGTAAATATATGACCATTATAATATACTACTATCATAACAATACTCATTTTTTTCTCACTCAATATTTTTTTCTTTATAAGATGGAACTGGGGAGAATGAGAGAATGAGTTGGTAAGAGTGGGAACAGGAAGAGAGAATGAGGGAGTGGGAATGGGAATGGAAGGGAGAATGAGATAGCTAAACAGAAAGAAATTGAAGGAAATTACTGAGAACAAAGGAGAGAATAATGAGTCTGGAAAATTTGTCTTTGAGATGAATTTATATAGTAGATGAAATAATTAAAAATTTTACACGAGTTACTCGTGGAAGTCATTTTCCCATGCTCTGAAATGACCACTCAAAGATAGCTGCATGTTAAAATTGAGTTCATTTTACCGTTCTGAGCGTGGCAATTTCCAAGAGGTTGCTTTTCTGACCGTGACAATTTCCAAGGCTTGGCACAGGTCACAGAAGACTTAAATTGCTGGAACATAATTCGCTTACCACAATTCATTTCCTTAAATTTTTTTTTCAATTTGTTGCACCTTAATTCGTTTCCAGCAAATTATGTACCCTCAACATTTTTTTTTTGGTTTGCGTCTCTTCAGAACCAGCGAATTATGTACCCCTCACCCCTGTAATTTTCCAGCAAACTCAATATATGTGTGCTTTCAAAAGTCAAATTCCATAACCAAATAAATGACCCAAAAATGAGATAAATCATGATTGGTAATTGATGTAATAGGTAAATATTCATCATAATTTGGTAGTTTTTCAGATTCTATTTGTCAATAATATAAAATTATTTTAGATTTAGTATATTAAAATTAAATCAAAATTAAAACTACTATAAATGTTGCAACATGTTAAATTTATTTAATAAGTTATTAATATTTTAGTTTTAATATACTGCTGTTATATATAAAAAGCATTTGATTCTCATCATATTAAATTAAAAATTATTCAAAATAATATATAATTGATTAATAGTAAAAAATATATATTACACTTATTGCATATTAAAATTAATATTATTTATTATTCACAAGTTATATATAATATAGTGTCAAATTAAAAACCTTACATCAGTAATATTTCAAAATTATATATATTCGATATTCGATGACAACCGACGTGCGTGTATTACAATAAGAACCGCAAGCACCTGGCCAGGTTCTGAGAGTTAAAAATTAGAAGAATACTGCGTTCGTACGTTACCCAAAATAATAGAATAGAGGGAAATATATATAACAGAGCTAACTAGCATGAGGCCCAAGTTGCAGGGTACGTAGAGCCAAAAGTTCCCACGAAAACAGCGTCAATGTGTAGTACACTTTAGTTGACAAGATGATTCGCCGGATTGGAATGGTCAAGAAACGTGTTGGGTTACAAGAGCGACTATTTATTCCAATTTAGTTTCTGAATGATTTTTTTTTTTTGTTTCAAAAAGTTTGATCCCTTTCTTCTTCTTAATTCTTAATTATATTCTTCAGTCTCTAGAGCCGGTGCAGTGCAATGAAACTGCTTCTTGGCCAAAACCGGGGGCCTGCACCAAAAGCAAATCTTCCGTTCTCAAATCTCTATTTTATTTTCTGTCATTTCAATAAAATTTTAATATCTATGATTTTTTATCCAATTAATTTTTTTTAACTACCTACAACATGAGTATATAACAAAACTTAATTGAAGGGATATGGAAGAAGGAGAGGAGATAGAAGAATTGAATAAGCCTTCCCATCTATAATCTCCATGCATTAATTTTCACCATATTTTTAAACATCATTTGCTGGGCATCCTGAATAACATATTGCATATCATTTATACTATTTTTTCCCCATGAACGCCGAGTTTCCGTGATGCACGATTGCCATATTTTTTTCACGTCATTGCAGTTCCATTCCTTCCATATACATACATATGTGATGTGTACGTAACACGTTTAATTTGTCATTGAAGATTGAAAAATTGAAATTTTTATTAAACTCGTTGGGTTAGTCCTCACCCCAAAGTTAAAAATCACAGTCTCAAACGTACAAGTGTACAACCTATATGTATCGAAAATGTAACACCTCATAGAACGCTAATTAAAATCCAACTATTACATCCAAAATCATAAACAAAAAACATAAGGGTATGAATAAATGAAAAAAAAATTGTGCATGGCGAAATTTTTTGGAAAAAAAAAAGCTGACTGGTTATGGCTATCATAAATGAAAATTAAAAAATTGTTACAACTGGCTTAGTTAGTATTTAGTTTTATGCCGTTAGTTTGTTAAGATCATATTTAGAATTTGGTACCGATAACCATTGTGTATAAATTTATTTTCATTTAATGATCAATAATCTTCCAATGATATTTTCCCATATTTAGAGTCTAGTTTGCTACCAATTCTCAAATGCAGACCACTTTACAGCAGTTATATAAACTCATTATTATATAGGTGATTTGAAGTACTTCTTAGACCTTGAAACTGCTCCATCTAAAAACGGCATCCCCATTTCTCGAAGCCATCACACACTCTCCCTTTTAGAAGATGAGTAATGCTATTTGAATAGATAAAAGTGGAATGAATGAAAAAACTATCACCACATTCAGAGGTGATAAAATAAATGTTCTATTGCGATATCACTTTTGAATGTTCATACAGCATTTTAATTAAGACACACACGCTTATCGATTGTAAGGTATCATTATATGGTCAACATTTACTTTTGAATATTCATATAGCATTTCTGATTAGAAGACACGCTTTCCGATTATAACCAGCATCGATATCGATATGGACCCTAATTCAAAGCTCAGTTTAATAGATGTCGATTCCCTTTACGATAATTCACAATTAGAAGAATGATAGGTCAATTACTATATCTAGTGATCATTTCAGAACCTGATATTGGGCAATATATGTCTAATCCACACACCCGGCCCTCATGTGGATACTGTTCACTTTTTTGTCGGGCCTCACGTATCTTATTATCCTAAGTTTGCCTCAACATTAGTATTCAGTTTTTGCCCAAAACAACAATAAAAAGGCAATTCTCGGCCCAATGAGTGCACAGAGTCAGGTTATAGATTTGTTGGGCCAGTTGACTGAAAGGTAAACAAGATTTGTGAGCCGACGGAGCCTAAGAACCTGGACCTCCACTTACAAATTAGTTTGAAAGCGAGGGCCACAGCCGATGGGATCGAGTTGTTTTCTTTTTGGTCTTAGGGGAGGGGGAATCGGTCGTTGGTACAGTGGCACTTTCATTCACCGCTAAGCCTCGGTCTCAACTGCGATGGGATCAAGTTTCCAGCTCAATCAAGACCACGGCTTGTGGGTTGAGGCCAGTACGGGTGGTTATGATGCTCTATGCTTCAAGGAAGGCCAGGCCACACTACTAATTGGGACTTCAAGTCTTCAAAGGAGTCAGTTCAATTCCGGGTCAGAGACCCGGATAAAATCAACCACGCATTTCCACACCACGGATGAAAAATATCCTTGACAAATATTAAAAAACAAAGGATAAAGAATATCAATAGCTCCCTAATAATTAAGGCAGGCAATAATAAGTAACAATTCTCTACAGCCTTCTACACAAAGTAAATAGTATTAGATTAGTAATCAACAATTTATTGGCCGGCCGAAATTCTCATTCGCTAACAAAAATACTAAATTCAATCCATCACGAGCCATGTTATTTCAACCACTCAAAATAAAGTGTCTATGTATATCCATTTAAATCTAATGGTGATAAACAATAACTTTTTACTTTTAAGTAGAGTGCAAATAAAATTTAAGAGTGATAGATTGGGTATTTTTTTGGTGTCCAATATGTTGGATATTAAAGTAATATTTCTCATTCTTATCTATATACTGTGAATCAATGTATCCAAGAATTTCATACATGAACACATGGAGCACATGCAGAGTCAAAGCCTAGATTTGATAGCTATATATGATACTCCATCACTTTCAAAATATCTATCAATTTAGGATAAATATAGATATTAAAAAAGATAATAAATGATACTAGTATTTAAGTAAAATATAGTTAATGAACTAATATATCTCTGTATATTAGTTAATATATCACAGTGTTCAACATTAGTATTACATAAAATGCTTTAAAAATGTGAAATTAATTATATGTAATATTGGAGAAAAAATTAATATTTTATTAGAATATAAAATTGACAAATATTTTAAAATATGAAATTTTTTCATTCTAAAATATAAAAAAAAGGAATTATCATTCTGACGCATTCTTTCTTTGCCCTTGGCTATGGGTACAAGGCGTTTTTACCGAAAAAACGAAAATATTACTTATACTATCTATGGTTATGCACGACGGGTGGAGCCAAACGTTGTTGGCTTCTGAAACTCATGAGAAGTCCCAGGAAATTTAACTGCGAAAAATAATTATTAGTTACTGTCAATATTCCGAATTTACTTGATCGCCAGTGGAAAAGCCGCAAGTGCCCACGACTTCTTCCTAAATCCGTTCAATTAACACTTAAAAAATACAATCATATAATAACCACATCAAGTTCAAGTTTTTACTCTTTTTTCTTTAAATATATCGAAAGCACTACCGTAGTATATCCCGCAACTCGATCTGCGCCTTGTCTACCAGTTTCAAGCCAATAAAACGTGCATGGTTTCGGCGTAATTGTCACTTGTTACCACCATTCAGCTGCCCTTAGCATTAATTTCCCCTCCATTCGAATGACTTGCAAAGCAAATCAAACGAAGCAACCAGCTGCACCATACATCTAAATGCACATACGATACGATCCATCATCAAGATTTTACAAATGAACATTCTCACTACTCTTCCACTCTCCAATTCTCATCATATAATTAGTTGCCACAACTTGCTTAACCTAATAATTTTCCTCCTCACGCAGACCGCACCGCCCTCAATCGCTCAGCCACTCCCGGCACCGCCGCCGGTACAAGCGGGGAAAAGTCAGTGGCGGGCGTCATGGTAGTAGTGGCAGTTCTATTCTTCATCTCAGGCTTTCTCTCCCTCTACACTCGCCAATGCGCGGACCGAAGACCACGAACCCGAGGAAACAGACTCGACCTCGCTCTCCCCAACGGGCGGCGACTCAGCATGGAGCCACGTGGCCTAAACCCTGACGTCATCGAGAGCTTCCCCACGTTCCTATACGCCACCGTGAAGGGCCTCATGGTCGCGAAAGAAGCCCTGGCATGCGCGGTCTGCTTGGACGAGTTCCAAGACGACGAAACGCTGCGTTTGATCCCAAACTGCAGCCACGTCTTTCACCCTGCTTGCATCGATGCATGGCTGGCGTCGAACTCCACCTGCCCCGTTTGCCGCGCCAACCTCGTACCGAGATCCAGGAGGAGGAGGAGGAGCCCCCGTTCGTTGCCCTTGAGGTTCCCGACAACGACCCGCTGGAACATCATCATCAACCAAACGAC
>JAMLFY010000342.1:0-40097 GCA_030441495.1 Dalbergia oliveri | reverse complement strand
TTCTTAAAGCAACATACTTTGAAGGGCCGAAATATCAAAGAAAAGAAAGGAAGTGACCGAAATGGCAAAGCAAGGGAAATTCATCAAAACATCATTCAAACCAAGCACAAAACTTAAAGCAAGAAAATAGCTTTCAAGACAACTCCCTACCAAGGAAAATTTCTTTTTCAAAGAAAGAAGCTTTGTCTTGAGGTAAGATGAAGAGAACAAATCTTTCTTGAAACTTGAGGATGGATTCAGCCAAAGGGAGGAAAAGGAAAGAAAGGTTTGTTCTTGGGTTCTTGAACTTGGGAATGGAATGGTTATATGTTTAAAGGGAGGCTTATGGTGTTTGAGTGGTGGTTTGTGTTTAGGAAATGGTGGAGGATAAAGAAAAGAAAAGGAATTCTTTGAACTTAAAAAGAAGAAAACTTGGAGTTTGCAAGTGTGAGCAAAGGTTCTAACAAGTTTTCTTGAGTGCCTATTTATAGAGAAATTGCAACACATGGATGTTGTAACACCCTAATATTTAACCTCAATACGCCTAGGACGTATCAAGACTAATTATTAGTTATTACTTTCTTTAAATTCATTTATAAAATACTTAGCGGAAAATACGGGTAAATTTTTTTTTGAAATGATTTATATAAACCAAAGTGCGAGCCTTTGCGCGTAACATAAACAACGTGAAGCGGAAGAATAAATAAAACATACAGAATATAAACATTAAAGAACACATCCATCATAAACATCATTCCTCATTACTTTAGATAATATAGTTTAGTACATCACAACGAGATATAACAGAAACATAAAGTCTTACCCGCACTAGGGGCAGAGCTTGCAGTACAATGGGAAACATAAAGACAAATACATGGTAATAATCCCAAAAGATAAACACCCAACTATCACTACCCTCCCACTCCAAGCCTCCTGGTGACGCCGGTCCTCGGTTGGGGAGATGTAGCCCGCGACTGACGAAGCTCCTCGGATGTAGCCCAACGAAGCGGAGATCTAGGCATGGGAATCGAGGGACAGCGTGGCCTCCGCGTCGTGGTCGCCTCTCGCGCTGTCGAACGCGCCTCGCATGCCTCGGCTGGGTGACCGTGTCCTCACTACCTCCTCCGTGACCCATAGGAACGAAGGGAAGATCCCTCCGAAGGATCAGCCTGATCGAGTACGGGGAACATACTCGGGATATCGCGTACCTCCGACGAGGAAGGTCGGGCACGACGGTCTCTCATCTGGGTCGTGTCCTCTCAAAGATCAGGTCGTCGCCAAAGGGTGAAGTCGGATCGAAGTGATAGCTGGAGACGGGGGAAGCAAAAGGGCGTCCCACATATGCAAAAACGCGCACCTCGCAATGACCCTTGAAGTGGTAGGACTGATGCTCGGGGTCATAGTGCACCTCCCATGTAGGCGGGTCAATGAAAATCACGAACGACGCCATCGATATCTGAAGACGTAACGGAAAGAAACAGAGAGAGGGTGAGAATTCTTCTAAAGAATCTCGTAGGAAGTCCTCTATCCTAGTGCCATCGTTTACGTCCCAGGAACCTTGGGTTTATTATGAAAATGTTGAGCATGCATAGGTTCATTATGAGGTTTTCACAAAGGTCGTTGTCCAAGGTCCATGTCTTTTATAATGATTCTTAATGCATGTATGCAACATAATGTTTCATGGATGCATGGTAGCACTTTAGGTAAATCAAACAATAATTCAAACAACATTGTGTGGCATGAAACTTTTCTTTGAACATCTTTCCTTTTCTCATACTTGTGTCACCAATAATATAGTAACCGCACCCCTTAAACTAGGCTATGAGCTCATACCTTAACTAGTCGTCACTAGTTCTTACTTATCCTCTTGATAAGCGAATCATAAATATCATAATCCCGACTCCCGAGTACGGGTAGGGGGCCTAAGGATCACCCATCATGGGACTTTCTCCTTCTTCGAAACGCATCGACTGGTTAAGCCAGCGACTTTGTCCGCTTCGGTATGGCTCGACGTCCATACCCCACGGGTTTACTTTCTCCTCAGAAGGAGAAATGCGTCTCGGCATATAACTTTTAAACTTCATATTTCTCAAAAACTTTCTTTTTGTCCCTCAAATTTGACGGAAATTCGCGGCATGACGCTACTCTCAGAATTTCCTCAAATTTGAGTCATGCCACATAATTTCAGTCACATGCATCATTTTCATGGAACTTTCTCATTGCCATAACTTTCTAGTTCACATGAGCATATTTCTCAATTTCATTCATATCTTTGAAACATTATGCATTTCAAACACAACAATTCATCAAATTATGCATATAAAGTTTCATGCTCAAGGAACTAACATAATCACATCATCATACGTGTGCACGAGGTTCATCATCATAATCATACTCTCTCGTCCACCTATCTCATAGTATCTTATGCTTTGCCCCTTCGGGCTTTAAACTTGTATTTGCATTATTATTACCCTCAAGGGGTTGGCACTTAAACTTTTCCTCTAAAATTTGAACTCACCAAGATTCCACTCACACTCAACATAAAAGGGCAGAAATATATATCGTTTGCTTAAGGGGCTCTAAATCTCCATTCGCGACCCTTTTAAGATCCATCTTCCCTAAGGCTCCATAATTAATTCTTAGATCAATTATGAGGGATTCCTAGGCATGTTCTCTAAGTTATAAACCACTTAGATCTCTTATCATCATCTTATACTTAGAAATTAGCACCTAATCATTTATGAAGGGATCTTGTACATGTCTTACTAATTATGAATCATTTATCCCTGAATTAACCATTCTAGAACAGATTTGCACTTCTTTGTATTAAGGTGTTCTAGAATTCTCATCTCAAGTCCCTTTTTAGTTACTTATTCTTTACTAGCTTCTCTAAATCGATCCTTGCTTCACTCAACATAATTTTACACATTTAACACCTTAGAACAGCATTTATACAGTAGCCAAACATAGAACCAAAATCATGAACCCATAAGATCACATAATCTCTTGGGTTGAAATGCATATAAGTTGCTAGTTTTCTCTTGGAATGTTTCTGAAAACAAAAGGTGTTCTGGTAATCGATTACATGTTCCTAGTAATCGATTACCAAGTCAATTCATTCTGGGTTTTCAAAAACAAGGGTAATCGATTACACATAATGGTAATCGATTACGTAGGTTAAATCTGTTTCCAAAAAGTAAAGAACATAGGGTAATCGACATACACGGTAATCGATTACTTAGGTTAATATCTTTGAAAGTAAAGAACATTGGTAATCGATTACATTATAAAGTAATCGATTAAGGGTTTCCAAAGGTCTGGGCATGAAAAGCCGTAGTAATCGATTACACTTCTGGTAATCGATTACCAGAACCAAAAGTCCTTCAAAACCCTTCTGGTAATCGATTACATTGGTGGTAATCGATTACCAGAACCTTGAAAATTGAGAAAACATGATTTTGACACATTCCAAACTATTTTAAACCTCTTGAGACCTCATAAAACAGTTTTCCAACATTTCCTTGAAAATCATTCATGTATTTTACAAAATCAAACCATTGTTGGTTCATACCAAAACTCATCCATTTCTTTTTGAATGGAGTTTCCTTTTTAGGATACTTAGGGCAAGTCTTTGAGCTCTAGAGTGTTTAGGTGATGACAAAATCTTAAACATGCCATGCACTTTATTTTACTCTTCATTAGAAAGTAAAGTGAGAGCATAAAATAAATATGAGATGCAACTTCATTATTATCTTTAAGGATTAAGTGATGACTTGAAATATAAACATGAAATGCAAGCTTGGGAATTTAAATATGGTAATGCAAGTTCATTCATTTACTCTTGTGAAATTAGTGATAACATCAAAATAAACATGAGATGCAAGACATAAATTTAAACATGAATGCATCTTGTTTTTGTCTTAGCTAGAGCTCTTGCAAGACTTTTAGAGGAACATAAACCTCAACCCATTATGCATCATAAGGCAAGCTTTAGAGTTCTTAGCACCTAGACTTCAAGAGAAATCTTAAGGTTTGAACTCACCATCAAGCTTAAGGAAATGGACCCAAAGTTCATCACTTTGTCTAAACAAAACTACAAGAACTAAGTCATATTCTTTATTTTATTGCTCATAGGCTTCAATCTAGCGCGGATTCTAAACGGCCGACCAACTTTAAGGTTGGCAAGGGTAAGCCTAGAGCTCTTTGAAATCATGAGATTAACTTTCTTAACAAAACTTTCGTGATCTACTAGACATATTTTACAAACTTTGTTCAAATCCATAGAAGAAAAACTGAAAATCCTTAAAGGAAAGAGGAAGAGGAAAAACCGAAACTTAAGCCAAGAAAAGAAAGGAAATCCAAGCATGTATGGTCCAAGACCAAGTTGTTTCAAGCTTTAGAGGTTTCTCACATGACAACAACAAATCATTATCTTGAAACCTCATCATCAAGCTCACATTCTTTTTGTAAGAAGGCCTCTTGGCCGAAAAAGAAAGAGGAAGGAAAAGGAGTTTGAAACCAAGAGAAAAACTAGAACTTTCTTGAAGAACACAAACAAAAATCATCAAAACTTAACCCCTACCTTAAGAAGTCTTGAAGAGATGTAAGAAAGCTTTGTTTTCTAGATGGAAGGAGAAGGAAATCCTTTTGGAGTCTTGAGGAAGAAATCAGCCAAGTTGAGGGAATTTGAGAGGAATGAGAGAATTTGCAAGAAAGCTTGAACTTGGCAAATGATCCAAAGTGTAACCAAGTTCTCCAAGGCTTGGTATTTATAGAAAACTTGCAATATGGAGGCTGAAATGGGAGGGGAACCGGCGGCCTTTTGGAGGAGGAGGAGGAGGAAATATCTCTTACAAAGGTATGGGCTTAGGCATGGCAAGCATGGTTGGAAGCATGGGCAAGGTATGGCCTAAAGCATGGGCTTGGAGTGCATCACAACTCAACATGTGGCACCATTTTGGGGACAGATTTTCGGCCTCCTCATCAGCCAAGGGGAAGGGATTTTTGTTCATGTAATTGTGGTTTAAGGATGTGTTTAAGTGTTTCTATGATTAGGCTTTTTGATTAGGAGTTTGTAAGCAAGCGTTTAGGTGAGAAAATGGTTAATTGAGGTGGTTCAAGACTTGATTAGGAGGGTGATCTTATTAGATTAGTAATTTAAAATAATTCTTTTGGTCAAATGAGGTATGGCTCAATTCCTTAATTTAAGGAAAGAGAGAGAGAAAACACTATTCAAGATTCCATGACTAGAAATCTTGAATTAAAGAATACAATTAGAGTTTATCTAAGCAATCTTAGGTTCTAATTAACCTTAATAAATCATTTTGACTCTAGATTAATTATCGAAATAAATTAATCTTCGATTAGAGCCTAATATTGCTTAGGTTTGCTAATTGCTTCATTAGGCGCACTGTACACTGTTCTAGGGGCAAAATGGTAATTTTGCACTAAAACTGCGGACCTTCAGAGCAAACTAAACATCAAACATTGCTCATAAACATCATTCTAAACTTCCTGGAAAAGTTCGGGCTCAAACGGCATCTTTTACCCGTGTAGACACGCAGGGGTATTTTGGTCATTTTGAGCGGAAGTTTAGAAAACGAGGTTTCCTCCTCGGATATCATTCATAACAGCATAATCCCCTTCAAACATCGAGTTGACCCATTCGAGGTTGCCGGGCAACTGTCCTCGAATTTCGGTAAAATGACCTCAGGGGCATTTTGGTCATTTGTACTCTAACGGCGAAATGAGGCGTACATTACTCCCCTCCTTAAAAAGAATTTCGTCCTCGAAATTCGTTACCTGAGAAAAGCTCGGATACTTCATCCGCATCTCATTCCAACTCCCATGTGTACTCCTCCGTCTTGTCTCGTCCCCACGCGACTTTCACCAAAGGAACGGACTTACTCCTCAACTGCTTGACACCACGGTCCACGATCCTCGTTGGTGGAGGGGTTGAAGTTAGGTCCTCCCTAACTGTACATGCTCTGGCTCTAACACATGGCTAGGGTCGGATTGATATTTTAGCTGGGAGACGTGAAAGACGTCATGAAGATTTGCAGATTTGGAGGTAGGGCTATTTAGGCGCTGTCCGACTTCTGAAGGATTTCAAAGGTCAAGAAATGGGGACTCAATTTCTTGATTTTCATGGCTCTACCTATTCCAGTGGGAGTTATTCTCAAGAAAACATGCTCACCTTCTTGGAATTCTAACGGCTTCGCCGCTTGTCCGCATAGCTCTTTTGTCGGCTTTGAGGTCAAGATTCTATCCTTGATCATTTTTATTTGCTCTGTGGTTTCCCTCACTACATCCGGTCCCAAAATGCTTTGTTCTCAAGATCATGCCAGCACAAAGGCGACTGACACTTCCTTCCATACAAGGCCTCGTACGGTGCCATGTCGATACTCGCATGATAACTGTTGTTATACGCGAACTCGATAAGGTACTTATCCCAACTCCCTTTTCTATCCAAAACACATGCCCTTAGCATATCCTCCAATGTTTGGATAGTTCTTTCCGATTGTCCATCTGTTTGGGGGTGGTAAGCCTTAAGCACAACTTAGAACCAAACGCCTTTTGAAAGGCTTCCCAAAAACGCGACGTAAACGCGGATCTCTGCCAGAAATTATCGTCGATGGAACTCCGTGTAACCTTACTATCTCTTGGATGTACAACTGGGCCAACTTATCTAGGGAAAAGGTTAACTTGATGGGTAGGAAATGGGCCGACTTGGTTAACCTGTCCACTATTACCCATATAGCGTCATGGGCTGGGTTCGGGTAGGCTGGTCACAAAATCCATAGATATACTATCCCACTTCCATTCGGGGATAGGCAAAGGTTGCAACATTCCTGAAGGCTTCTGGTGCTCAATCTTCACCTTTGACAGACCAAGCACTTACTAACCCAGGCTACTACGTCCCTTTCAATCGGGCCACCAAAACATCTTCTTTAAATCCTGATACATCTTGGTGGCACCAGGATGGATGGTGAAGTGGCTTTTATGGGCCTCCTCCAAGATACTCTCGGAGGTCACCATCTTGCGGTACACACATCCGCCCTTCAAACCTCCACAATCCATCTGCCCCTTGCTCAAAACCCTTAAGCTTTCCAGCCTTAACCGCCTCTAGAGTCTCCCTAAACTCCTCATTTTCTACTTGTGCCATCATCACCCTTTGTTTAAACCCACTTGTTCCTGTAAGATGACACATCTTTACACTCTTTTCTGTTATTGACATCCCCAAATTCATGTCCCTAAACTTCTCTATGAGCTCAACTTCCTTGACCATCATGTGGGATAAGCGTAATGATTTTCGACTCAAGGCATCGGCAACCACATTGGCTTTGCCTGGTGGTAACTTAGGCCGAAATCATAGTCCTTTAGAAACTCCATCCACCTTCTTTGCCTCATGTTTAGCTCTTTTTGATCAAAGAGATGCTTAAGACTCTGATCGGAGAAAACTTCAAACCTCACTCCGTACAAGTGATGCCTCCATATTTTCAAGGCAAACACTATGGCGGCTAACTCTAGGTCATGGGTAGGGTAATTAACCTCATGAGGCTTGAGTTGTCTAGACGCATAGGCTACCACTTGCCTATTTTGCATCAATACACATCCTAAACCTTTCCGAAGCATCACAATATACCTCGAAGGGTACATTGGGGTCGGGCAAAACCAAAACTGGGGTCGAGGTCAACCTTTCCTTTAACTCTAGGAAGCTCTTTTCACAATCGGGATTCCATGAAAACGGGGTGTTCTTCCTAGTTAGCTTGGTTAGGGAAGAGCAATCTGGGAAAAACCTTTGATAAACCTACGGTAATAGCCTGCTAAACCCAAAAGCTATATTTCCGATACGTGGTCGGTCTATCCCAATTCATCCAGCTTCTATCTTACTAGGGTCAACAGCTATACCCCTTTTGATACTACATGTCCCAAAAACTTCACTTCCTCCAACCAGAATTCACACTTAGAGAGCTTAGCATACAACTTCTTCTCTTTCAACACCTCTAAAACCAACTTCAGGTGACCTTCATGCTCCTCGTGAGTCTTTGAATAGATGAGTATGTCATCTATGAAAACAACCACGAACTTATCTAAATAGGGTCTAAAGATCCTATTCATATAGTCCATAAACACGGCGGGTGCATTTGTCAGTCCAAAGGACATCACGGCGAACTCAAAGTGTCCGTTCCGTGTCCTAAAAGCGGTTTTAGGTATATCCTCATCTCTTACTCGAATTTGGTGGTATCCGACCTCAAATCAATCTTGGAGAATACCACCGCTCCTTTCAACTGGTCCATAAGATCATCAATCCTAGGCAAAGGGTATTTATTCTTCACCGTCACACGATTCAATTGCCTATAATCTATACATAATCTCATGCTCCCATCCTTTTTCTTAACAACAAAAAAGGGCTCCCGGTGAGGCACTAGGTCTAATAAAACTCTTTTCTAACAACTCTTCCAACTGGGTTTTCAATTCCTTCAACTCCAAGGGTGACATCCTATACGGGGCTATCGAGATAGGTCCCGTTCCCACCAACTCGATGGAGAACTCCACCTCTCTCGGAGGAACTGGGTATCTCATCGGAAATACCTCGGGGTACTTTCTTACCAGGAATGTCATCTATGTTCTGCTCAAAGTCTACCTCGCTAGCGGCTAGAAGGACATATCCCTTAGTTTTCTCCCACTCCAGAAGACATCTACGACATTCACATAAAGTTTCAAGGTTTGACTAGTCTTGCTAGGGGATGACGAAAAATAACAGTTTGATATGACAGTCTAACAACACATGGTTAGCGTGAAGCCAATCCATGCCAAGGATTACGCCTATGTCTTTCAAGGGTAAACAAATTAAATCTATGACAAAAGATCTATTTTCAACGGTAAGATGGCAATTTAGACAACAGTTACATGTATGTACAGGACGGTTGGTAGGAGTAGAAACAACGAGATCAAAAGGAAGCTTAGAAACTTGCAAATTTAGAGACTCGACACTAGCATGTGAGATAAAAGAATGAGTAGCACCAGAGTCATATAGCACAGTTAAGGTCCTACCATTTAGTTCGCACTTACCTTCGATGAGGTCGTTGGATCCATGTGCGTCCTCTGCGTTGAGGGTAAAGACTCGTCCTTGGTGTTGCGGTCGGGGATTCCTGACTTGACGACCCTCCATTACTTTGCAAGTCCTTCGCATAGTGGCCGAGCTTGCCACATCTGAAACACACTCCTTGCCCGGCTCCGCGGGGACGGTTGCCATGATTCTTTCGGGGGGGCACTCCAGGCTTGTGCGGTGGGGGAAGGCAGGGCTCCTTGGGGTGCCTTGTTCTTGTTCCCATTGGGCCCTCCTTGTTGATTGTTGTTGTTGTTATTGCGAGGACCGCCCATTCCGCCTTGTTGATGGTTGCGGTTCCGCGGCCGTTGGGTTGAACGGCGGCCTTGGGTGTTGCCGAGATGGTTGATTGTTGGGTCCTCTTTGTTGTTGTGGTTGATGATGTTGTTGTTGTTGCTTGAACTGATTGGATTGGTAGGGATGGTAGTGGTTCCTCATTTGAGTCTGATTTGATGGCTTGAACTTCGGGGCTTGAGGTCCCAACCACGGGACGATCCACCCTTGCGGCACTCATCTTCTTGTGCCCTTCTTCGATGATTCGGCACTTGTTGACTAGGGTCGGAAGTCCCTAATCTCCATGTGTGCCAGCAAAGTTAAGTTCGGCCCTTAGACCGGCCTCGAACTTAACACACTTCCATACCTCATCGGGGTTCCCTTGGAAAACTCGTGAGAACTTGATCAACTCTTCAAATTTTGCCGTGTCCTGGGCGAGACATTCCACCTTGGACCAACTGCATGAACTCAATGTCCTTGGCGTTCTTCACGGATTGGGAAATACTTCTCATAGAAGTACGTCTTAACGCTCCCAATTGATGGCTGCGCCCGTAGCTTCAGCAGCCTTCGGTGCCGGTCCACCAAAACTCGCGTCGGCTTCCATCATGTAGGCAGCAAAGGTGACTTTCTGTCCTCCGAACAGGTAACCACGAGTAGATCTTTTCCATGTTCTTGATCCACTCATCAGCCTTGTCGGGTTCAAGCTCCACGAAAGGTTGGGGGATTAGCCTTGCGGAACTCCCCAAAACGGGCTTGTTCCAGCTTCGCGCAGGGGGACCTTGAGCGCGTCCCTTGGTTGATTCATGCGGTCGAACATGCGTTCCATCGCCCTAGCCATTTCGCGTGCGCTCAGTCTCATCCCTCGTTCACCGGCGGCGTTTGCGTTCCTATTTGTCCGGGTGCCATTGGTCCCTAAGCACACAAGTCAACAAATACCGAGGTGATCAGGCTCAACATTCCGAACTGAATGAGCTAGTTACCATGGCATAACAAGCGACAAGGTCATGAATGCCTACCCTATAGCTTATCTCTAATAGCTAAGCACTACACATGACATACTAACGTAACATGCTTCTAAAGCATGGTCGTCCAAATCCTCAAGCTCATGAAATCAAACTCTGATACCATAATGTAACACCCTAATATTTAACCTCAATACGCCTAGGACGTATCAAGACTAATTATTAGTTATTACTTTTCTTTAAATTCATTTATAAAATACTTAGCGGAAAATACGGGTAAATTTTTTTTTGAAATGATTTATATAAACCAAAGTGCGAGCCTTTGCGTAACATAAACAACGTGAAGCGGAAGAATAAATAAAACATACAGAATATAAACATTAAAGAACACATCCATCATAAACATCATTCCTCATTACTTTAGATAATATAGTTTAGTACATCACAATAGAGATATAACAGAAACATAAAGTCTTACCCGCACTAGGGGCAGAGCTTGAGTACAATGGGAAACATAAAGACAAATACATGGTAATAATCCCAAAAGATAAACACCCAACTATCACTACCCTCCCACTCCAAGCCTCCTGGTGACGCCGTCCTCGGTTGGGGAGATGTAGCCCGCGAACTGACGAAGCTCCTCGGATGTAGCCCAACGAAGCGGAGATCTAGGCATGGGAATCGAGGACAGCGTGGCCTCCGCGTCGTGGTCGCCTCTCGCGCTGTCGAACGCGCCTCGCATGCCTCGGCTGGGTGACGTGTCCTCACTACCTCCTCCGTGACCCATAGGAACGAAGGGAAGATCCCTCCGAAGGATCAGCCTGATCGAGTACGGGGAACATACTCGGGATATCCGCGTACCTCCGACGGAGGTCGAGCACGGCGGTCTCTCATCTCGGGTCGTGTCCTCGAAGATCAGGTCGTCGCCAAAGGGTGAAGTCGGATCGAAGTGATAGCTGGAGACGGGGGAAGCAAAGGGCGTCCCACATATGCAAAACGCGCACCTCGCAATGACCCTTGAAGTGGTAGGACTGATGCTCGGGGTCATAGTGCACCTCCCATGTAGGCGGGTCAATGAAAATCACGACGACGCCATCGATATCTGAAGACGTAACGGAAAGAAGGAGAGAGGGGTGAGAATTCTTCTAAAGAATCTCATAGGGAAGTCCTCTATCCTAGTGCCATCGTTTACGTCCCAGGAACCTTGGGTTTATTATGAAAATGTTGAGCATGCATAGGTTCATTATGAGGTTTTCACAAAGGTCGTTGTCCAAGGTCCATGTCTTTTATAATGATTCTTAATGCATGTATGCAACATAATGTTTCATGGATGCATGGTAGCACTTTAGGTAAATCAAACAATAATTCAAACAACATTGTGTGGCATGAAACTTTTCTTTGAACATCTTTCCTTTTCTCATACTTGTGTCACCAATAATATAGTAACCGCACCCCTTAAACTAGGCTATGAGCTCATACCTTAACTAGTCGTCACTAGTTCTTACTTATCCTCTTGATAAGCGAATCATAAATATCATAATCCCGACTCCCAGAGTACGGGTAGGGGCCTAAGGATCACCCATCATGGGACTTTCTCCTTCTTCGAAACGCATCGACTGGTTAAGACCAGCGACTTTGTCCGCTCGGTATGGCTCGACGTCCATACCCCCCACGGGTTTACTTTCTCCTCAGGAGCAGGAGAAATGCGTCTCGGCATATAACTTTTAAACTTCATATTTCTCAAAAACTTTCTTTTTGTCCCTCAAATTTGACGGAAATTCGGCGGCATAACGCTACTCTCCGAATTTCCTCAAATTTGAGTCATGCCACATAATTTCAGTCACATGCATCATTTTCATGGAACTTTCTCATTGCCATAACTTTCTAGTTCACATGAGCATATTTCTCAATTTCATTCATATCTTTGAAACATTATGCATTTCAAACACAACAATTCATCAAATTATGCATATAAAGTTTCATGCTCAAGGAACTAACATAATCACATCATCATACGTGTGCACGAGGTTCATCATCATAATCATACTCTCTCGTCCACCTATCTCAAGTATCTTATGCTTTGCCCCTTTCGGGCTTTAAACTTGTATTTGCATTATTATTACCCTCAGGGGTTGGCACTTAAACTTTTCCTCTAAAATTTGAACTCACCAAGATTCCACTAGCACTCAACATAAAAGGGCAGAAACTATATATATCGTTTGCTTAAGGGGCTCTAAAATCTCCATTCGCGACCCTTTTAAGATCCATCTTCCCTAAGACTCCATAATTAATTCTTAGATCAATTATGAGGGATTCCTAGGCATGTTCTCTAAGTTATAAACCACTTAGATCTCTTATCATCATCTTATACTTAGAAATTAGCACCTAATCATTTATGAAGGGATCTTGTACATGTCTTACTAATTATGAATCATTTATCCCTGAATTAACCATTCTAGAACAGATTTGCACTTCTTTGTATTAAGGTGTTCTAGAATTCTCATCTCAAGTCCCTTTTAGTTACTTATTCTTTACTAGCTTCTCTAAATCGATCCTTGCTTCACTCAACATAATTTTACACATTTAACACCTTAGAACAGCATTTATAGGTAGCCAAACATAGAACCGAAATCATGAACCCATAAGATCACATAATCTCTTGGGTTGAAATGCATATAAGTTGCTAGTTTTCTCTTGGAATGTTCTGAAAACAAAAGGTGTTCTGGTAATCGATTACATGTTCCTAGTAATCGATTACCAGGAGTTCAATTCATTCTGGGTTTTAAAAACAGGGTAATCGATTACACATAATGGTAATCGATTACGTAGGTTAATCTTTTCCAAAAAAGTAAAGAACATAGGTAATCGATTACATGGTAATCGATTACTTAGTTAAATCTTTCTGGAAGAGTAAAGAACATTTGGTAATCGATTACATTATAAAGTAATCGATTACAGGGTTTCCAGAAGAGGTTCTGGGCATGAAAAGCCGTAGTAATCGATTACACTACCTCTGGTAATCGTTACCAAAACCAAAAGTCCTTCAAAACCCTTCTGGTAATCGATTACA
The DNA here is from genome assembly GCA_030441495.1 of Dalbergia oliveri. NCBI lineage: Eukaryota > Viridiplantae > Streptophyta > Magnoliopsida > Fabales > Fabaceae > Dalbergia > Dalbergia oliveri. Next base: position 26,701 of record JAMLFY010000342.1, on the reverse strand, counting down.
TTGGTGGTAATCGATTACCAGAACCTTGAAAATTGAGAAAACATGATTTTGACACATTCCAAACTATTTTAAACCTCTTGAGACCTCATAAACAGTTTTCCAACATTTCCTTGAAAATCATTCATGTATTTTACAAAATCAAACCATTGTTGGTTCATACCAAAACTCATCCATTTCTTTTTGAATGGAGTTTCCTTTTTAGGATACTTAGGGCAAGTCTTTGAGCTCTAGAGTGTTTAGGTGATGACAAAATCTTAAACATGCCATGCACTTTATTTTACTCTTCATTAGAAAGTAAAGTGAGAGCATAAAATAAATATGAGATGCAACTTCATTATTATCTTTAAGGATTAAGTGATGACTTGAAATATAAACATGAAATGCAAGCTTGGGAATTTAAATATGGTAATGCAAGTTCATTCATTTACTCTTGTGAAATTAGTGATAACATCAAAATAAACATGAGATGCAAGACATAAATTTAAACATGAATGCATCTTGTTTTTGTCTTAGCTAGAGCTCTTGCAAGACTTTTAGAGGAACATAAACCTCAACCCATTATGCATCATAAGGCAAGCTTTAGAGTTCTTAGCACCTAGACTTCAAGAGAAATCTTAAGGTTTGAACTCACCATCAAGCTTAAGGAAATGGACCCAAAGTTCATCACTTTGTCTAAACAAAACTACAAGAACTAAGTCATATTCTTTATTTTATTGCTCATAGGCTTCAATCTAGCGCGGATTCTAAACGCCGACCAACTTTAAGGTTGGCAAGGGTAAGCCTAGAGCTCTTTGAAATCATGAGATTAACTTTCTTAACAAAACTTTCGTGATCTACTAGACATATTTTACAAACTTTGTTCAAATCCATAGAAGAAAAACTAAAAATCCTTAAAGGAAAGAGGAAGAGGAAAAACCGAAACTTAAGCCAAGAAAAGAAAGGAAATCCAAGCATGTATGGTCCAAGACCAAGTTGTTTCAAGCTTTAGAGGTTTCTCACATGACAACAACAAATCATTATCTTGAAACCTCATCATCAAGCTCACATTCTTTTTGTAAGAAGGCCTCTTGGCCAAAAAGAAAGAGGAAGGAAAAGGAGTTTGAAAACCAAGAGAAAAACTAGAACTTTCTTGAAGAACACAAACAAAAATCATCAAAACTTAACCCCTACCTTAAGAAGTCTTGAAGAGATGTAAGAAAGCTTTGTTTTCTAGATGGAAGGAGAAGGAAATCCTTTTGGAGTCTTGAGGAAGAAATCAGCCAAGTTGAGGGAATTTGAGAGGAATGAGAGAATTTGCAAGAAAGCTTGAACTTGGCAAATGATCCAAAGTGTAACCAAGTTCTCCAAGGCTTGGTATTTATAGAAAACTTGCAATATGGAGGCTGAAATGGGAGGGAACCGACGGCCTTTTGGAGGAGGAGGAGGAGGAAATATCTCTTACAAAGGTATGGGCTTAGGCATGGCAAGCATGGTTGGAAGCATGGGCAAGGTATGGCCTAAAGCATGGGCTTGGAGTGCATCACAACTCAACATGTGGCACCATTTTGGGGACAGATTTTCGGCCTCATCAGCCAAGGGGAAGGGATTTTTGTTCATGTAATTGTGGTTTAAGGATGTGTTTAAGTGTTTCTATGATTAGGCTTTTTGATTAGGAGTTTGTAAGCGTTTAGGTGAGAAAATGGTTAATTGAGGTGGTTCAAGACTTGATTAGGAGGGTGATCTTATTAGATTAGTAATTTAAAATAATTCTTTTGGTCAAATGAGGTATGGCTCAATTCCTTAATTTAAGGAAAGAGAGAGAAAACACTATTCAAGATTCCATGACTAGAAATCTTGAATTTAAAGAACCGTTAGAGTTTATCTAAGCAATCTTAGGTTCTAATTAACCTTAATAAATCATTTTGACTCTAGATTAATTATCGAAATAAATTAATCTTCGATTAGAGCCTAATATCGCTTAGGTTCGGCTTATTGCTTCATTAGGCGCACTGTACACTGTTCTAGGGGCAAAATGGTAATTTTGCACTAAACTGCCGGGACCTTCTGGTCCAACTAAACATCAAACATTGCTCATAAACATCATTCTAAACTTCCTGAAAAGTTCGGGCTCAAACGGCATCTTAGGTGTAGACAGGCGGGGTATTTTGGTCATTTTCGGAAGTTTAGAAAACGAGGTTTCCTCCTCGGATATCATTCATAACAGCATAATCCCCTTCAAACATCGAGTTGACCCATTCGAGGGTTGCGGGCAACTGTCCTGAATTTCGGGTAGAAATGACCTCAGGGCATCGGTCATTGTACTCTAACGGCGGAAATCGGGCGTTACAGATGTGTCTTTGGGGGAGGATGGCGACGGTTAATGAGGGAGGAAAGAGGAAAATATCTCTTTGATAGGTATGGTCTTGGGCATGGTTCAAAGCATCCTGAAGTGCGGCTAAAGCATGGTTCTTTGTGTTCAAAAATAAATCAACATGTGATGAATAATGAGGGAGTGGGTTCAGCCATGCAGGCAAGGGAGGGAGATTTGTCATTTAATTGTGATTTAGGGTGTGTTTAGGTGTATCATTGATTAGGCTTTTAATTGAAGTTGTAATAAGTGTTTAGGTAAGGTAATTGATAATTAAGGGTCAAAGAACACGATTTAGGAGTTGGTCTTGTTTCATTAGTGAAATAAAACTCATTTTATATAAAAATCATTCACAAACACGATTCCTTAATTTAAGGAATTGGAGAGAAACACTATTCAAGATTCCATGACATGGAATTTTGATTTTAGACAAAGATTAAAGTGTATCTAAGCAATCTTAGGTTCTAATTAATCTTAATAAATTATTTTGACTCTAGATTAGTAATTAGAATTTACTAATCTTTAATTAAAGCCTAATATTGTTTATATTTTGCTAATCATATCATTAGTCCCATAATGCACTTGGCTAGGGGCAAAACGGTAATTCTTAGAAAAACCTCCTTGGACTACCCGGGCTAACAAGTCATTAAACATAGCTTAAAAACATCATTTAAAATCTTTGGGTATATCTAGGTTCAATTAGCACTTTGTTCAGTGTAGATAGACAGGGGCGGTATTTCCACATCGAAACTCAAAAATGAGATTCTTCTCTATTAACACACATAACACATATAATCCCCTATTATCATCAAACGCCAGGTTGAGGAATGAGGAGATTCGATTAACTCATTTCGGAATAAAATGACCTCAGGGGTATTTTGATCATTTTTACACATGAAAAAATTGGTGACTCCAGAGATGCCTGATTATTGAAGCATGCCTAACTGGAAATTTAGCACCTAGTTCTAACTTTTGGGCTTATTTTGGCCAGCTATATTTTTTACCTAGCTTTTGAGCTCTTCATGAAACTTGTAGATAATCTTATTAGATTTCCTACAAGCTAAAGAGCATAAGGTTTAGAGGTCTGAAACTTGTTAAGTGCAAAATACAAAATAGTGCTAGAAGCACAATTATCCAGAAGATTCTCATCAATGCTCAAATCAATGTCCAAACTCAAACATGATGTAAATGCATCCAATTAAGCATAAACAAGAGTTAGGACATTAAAATAGGGTACAAAATATGTATAGAAATGCATACTTATTAGGGCAGCTCAAATACTGGGTGGTAGCTATGGATTATTTCACAAAATGGATTAAAGTCAAAACCTTACCCATAATCGCTGAAGATCAGAAAGTTCATCTAGAAGAGAATAATATGTAGTTTCAGCATCCCCAAAGAGCTAGTCACCGACAATGGATCTTAGTTCACAGACCAAAAGTTGAAGGACTTTGCAACAACTTTCAAATTAGGTACATCTTTACCTTGGTCAAGCATACTCAAACCAATAGTCTGGCTGAAATGGCCAACAAGGTAATTCTTATAGGTTGAAAAGAAGCTCAACAAAGCCAAGGGATTCTAGGATAAAGAACTCCAAAATCTTATGAGGAACACATACCATCCAGTCCTTGACCCAAGAAACACCATATAGGCTCGACTTCAGGAGTAAAGTAATGCTCTCAGTTGAAGTTGCCCAAGCCCGTATTTGATGGATGACATGTTTGGAAACATCCAAACATAGAAACTGACCTAGACCTCATTGAGGAAGATATAGACTAACTCGTATCAAAGAATAATCAACCCAAGCAATGGGTGGCTGAGCATTCAACAGAAAGCTCAATCCCATAACTTTCCAAATCAGTAACCTAGTCCTACAAAAAGTTGAAACTTAGAGGACACATCCAGGAGAAGGCAAGTTAGCACCAAACTAGGAAAGACCATTTTTACAAGTGATGTTGGCCATGGAGCTTAAAAGATCCCCAATCTCTCGGGCAAAAAACTACCAAGGACGTGGAATATTTCGTCTAGAAGATTCTATGGCTAGAAGTTAACACCTTAAATCACACATTGGTGCACTCTTTTTCCTTTAGTTAGGTTTTATCCTCCTGGTTTTTACGAACAAAGGTTTTAATGAGGCATGATTGTATAGGTCGAACTCTTCGATGGCACAAAAGTGAAAAATGATGTAATTATACTATATTTCAATAAAATACTATACCTTCACAAATTTACTTCTCATGTAAACAAGACTTCCATGACAACAAATCGACAAGTAACACCGAGATGTCCTCGGACCAGCATTGAGCATATCCCAAGAACACAAACCAACATGCAACATTGGGATGTCCTCAAACCAATACCAAGCAAATCCCAGGAGCACACAAGATCTGCAGAAGTCGGACACAAATCGTCCAATGTAAATGTCCTAGGACTGGCGCTAAGCACATCCAGAGGACACAAACCATGCAATGTAGGAATGTCCTGGGACCAATACAAAGCATAGCTTAGAGCACATAAAATGAAAAAAAGGGAACTCCTCAACAAACAATCACTTCATTCTAATGAAAAACAAACAAGGTGGATCAAATAATAAACCACTAGGTGACAAATAAAGACAATAACCGAAGTTCAACCCAAACATAGGAATTACAATATATTGTCTGAACATTACAAAAATAAAAAAAAATTGCAAAAGCTCAAGGATCAAGGTCACAGGTTCCTCTTGATCCTCTAGGAAAATGGTTTGAATTGGCTCCACCTTCTCGCATGGAGTTGATCTTCCTTAGCCTTAACATGGCTAAGCTCCATTATTAGCCTCCTTTGTCCCCTTCGAAGGAAGAGTATTGACTAGCTCACCATCAATAATGAAATGACCGAACTTGGAATGATAACCTCCCCATGAAGAAACTTGAAATTGATCGAGAGCTCATAAAATGGCATGTCCTCGTCAGCCACCTCTCCCATCAACGAATCAACCTTCTCCCTTAAGTGTTGATTAGTAGCCTTAGCTCCTCTCTAGAAACTTAGGGCCTGAGTGTCCAGCTTAGCCTGGGTCATCCTGGCATCCTTATCTTTGAGAACTTTACTCACACTTCTCCTAGTTATTCCTATATTTCTCTAGCTTTTCCTCAAGCTCTAATTCTCATCTTGTAGCTTGATCATGACAGACCTCATCGCCTCAAGGTCCTGGGTAAATCTCCTATTCTCCTTCTCCAAATGCTAGGCGATCATAGCTTAATAGAACCATGGATCTCAAAATAATGATAAAGACTAAGGATCCTCATCTTCTTTATCATGGTCGAGTCCTCAGGATGGCTGAATTACCAATCAATAAACTCTAAAAGGAAACTCTAGGATCCAAAGGCTAGTAGAATTGATAGTGTCAAGGAAGTCTTTATTCCCTAGCATCGACCAAAGTGGACGGTGAAAGAGAAAAAGCATCTAGCCTTGACTCTACTCAGATCTTTCGAGCTTTTAAAGGGTTGGGGTCAATAAGAGATCCTAGAACTCAACCCTACCCTAAGGGACATAGAGGAACCCGGGCTCACAGGAGATAATACTCCTCTTCTTCACCACAAAGGAGGCCAAGTCCTTGGGAGCAAGTTGGGAGCCATCACAACTGTAAAGCAAGAATAAGAAAGGTTAAATCCATAAACATCAGAAAGGGTAATCAATAAAAGAAAGAAAATTCAACAGCTACACTGGATATTCTAGACTTTTTTGTTATTATAACCTCACTCCAACATAACACTATAGGAAAAGGGAGAGCTCAAATTTATACACTCTTCCAAGTAGTCGATTACTACTTGGTTATCCAAAGGAAAAGTGTGATCTACCATCAAAGTCTAGTAGAGGTCTAAGCTGCTAGTATCTGGAAACCTTTCCAACCCGTACTTATCTAAAAAGAAAGGAAACTAGACTCAACCAACCTCAAATTCAAAAACTTATCTTTAAATCTCTAAAGTTAGAAAGCAACAAAGTAAACAACTTCTTCCTAAGAACATGTAAGAGATCCCTGGCCTTTATCTACCCCTTTTAACTTGAAAGGAATAAAAAAACACCCAAACATTTGGTTCATGGCAAAGCATATCAAATAGCTTCTAGAAAGTTAGGATAAAGGCTTAACTATTTGGATGCAGACTGAGAATGGGCTACACTCACCTTATTCAAAATTCTACCTCAAAATAGGTGAAAAGTACGCTCGCATCCAATTCTCAAAGAAATCTACGTACATGTAAATATAATCGCCCTTACTGTCCTTAGACCTATAATGATACACTCTATCTTTAGAACGCAAGGGAAACACTCTATCATTTGTTCTCATACAATGAGACAAAACAAAACTCGCTAAACCTATAGAATGGCCTCATGGACATAAAATAGAGGTAACCTCCTTAACCTCAACACTAACCCAGCCATATGAGTCATATTCAGCTTCATCCACCACAACTTTCCTTTTCTTGAAGGTAAGACACACCATTTCCTTTGGCCATAAATAAATACCTAATCAATGCAAAAAGGAGAAGGGCCTTAGGAAGGGAAAATAGATCCAAAACACAGAATAAAGAACAAAGGAAGTAGATCATCTAACCTACGTTTTAGTAAAAGTAAACTGATTAAATGAAAGAAGAAGAAGAAGAATCAAACTCATTGATCGGAAATTGGAGAAATTGAAATTTGGAAGAAGAAATCGAAGCTTGGATGGACAATGAATGAGAGAAGCATGAAGAACAATGAGGAGAAAAGTCAGGAATGGTTTAAACCTCTCTTCCCCATTTTGAGTAAAGTAACCATTCAACGGTTGAGAATGCCTCCCTCTACTTAGCAACACATCTAAGATGACCATTTCATCTGAAGGTTTGATGTTAATCTTTTTAATCCAATGACGTGCATGTAAACCCACCATTCATCACACGACATGTGTTATCACATGTTTCCTCATAACTATCATTGTAATAACTGAAAAGGCACACTAAAGTTGTTCACACCAGTAGGCTCATCAAGTCAGCATGAGGTCCTTAATGGAGGTTGTCACTACCTCATCAAATTAGAATTATTTTGTATACTAAATTACACTAAAAATGTAGTAGAGGACACAACTTAGGTCATTTCTCAAGGAGGCTATAACACTTAGCTGGAAATTTGGGGGTTTTCAAGAATTAAATTAAGATAATTAAAATTAACTGAGAAAATTCAATAATTAAAGGTAATAGTGCAAGGTATTCCTAGGATTGGAACTGGTTATCATAAACCAAATATCATACACATTAGTGGCTATTAGTAATAAATTATTGGCAATTATATTAGTGATTGATTGACCTCTAGAATTTGACCAATGCAAATAACTAACAAATGAGTCCCAATTTAATTAGAAATCACATTAATTTAAGATACCAATTGCTATAGCCTAACTGACAATTCAGAAAGCTAACTATAATGCTCTCCTTCAAACATAAACCAATGGATCCATCAATTTATGCCTAAAAGATTTCCTTAATTGATGATTGTCGATTAGTTATTTCAATAAAAAATGTAACAATCACTACAATAATTATAAGAATAAAAACTAAAGAACATTGAGAAAATTAATGCATTCAATATAAAAATGGGTCAATCCCAATATTATCCAAACCTTACACTCGAAAGAAAATCTATTCCTCCATCATTGGAGGATTACAACAATGAATTAAAAAGGATACCTAAAAATAATATCAATAATCATTATCACAATCTCAAATAACAAAGCTAATTCACTAATAGAATCCCTAGAGAAGAATTGAGAAGATGTAGAGATGTAGAAAGAGAGAGAATCCAAGTTGCCAAAAGTCTAGAGTCCAAAGTAGGTTAAAAGTCTATACTAATCCTATTAATATTGTACGCAAAAATAAGCCAAATGGGATCAAAATTAGGACAAAAATCTAGTTTCCGCACACTGTTGCATGAGTGATGTGGCGCTAAATGAGTGCTAGGTGCTCGCTTTAATTACACTCTTTAAAGTCTTTTTCAAGTGGTTAGACATCCGTGCTCATTCGAACATTGTTACTCTAGGCAGAATTGATGCCTTCATGTATTTGGTTAGTTTTGGCCCCTTAAACATCGGAATTTGTCCTTGGCACTAGAAATATCTATTGTAGCCCTTTGAATAAGCTTTGCAATGCCAATAAAATCACCTCAATAGCGTATCTGTAGCTCCAATATGGCAAAATACAAACTGGAAGTTAAGATTGGGCAGAAATAGAACATCATCAAGCTTTAATCTTGCAACTCGATTTTCACCAAGATGCTCTTAGAATTGGGTTTTGAGATGAACGTGAAAGTTTTAGAGGACTTATTGAGCTTTCCAAAATATCTTTATTTGTCTCAATTTGATCCTTGTAGGGAGAAATATAGATTTTTTGTTATAATACTTCTGCAAATGTGCTCAAATGAGCTCAAGAACTCTTCTATTTAGCTCCCAAATTCTCCCAAATTGATCACTAATACAAGCTCCATGCATCTCTATGATCTTCATACACCGACATGGAAAGTCCCTGCAAGCAAATAACACTCACAAAAGAATATTAAAAGCATAAGAAGCTTCAAAATATATTTATTCATTAAAATGGTGCAAATAATCATGATTGTACTCAATGATACCCAATGAAGACTAAATACAAATCAACCAAATATCAACCAATTAAGCACATAAGTGATGTAATATGTCTAGAGTTATGTAGGAAAAAGGGTGCATGAATACAACCTATCAATCCTCAACCAAAACCCATCAACTATCCTGGATTCAAAATATGGACAGAGAGCTCAACCTAATCTCTAGAACTCAAATGGGGCTCAGAGATTGGCCTCATGGCATTAAGATCTCCTAGAAATTCTCACTCGATTTATAGGATATCTCCTAATCATCTATAGGATCTCCTATTATCCCTCCATATCTTGTATTATCTCATTATATCTTCTATATTAGATCATATCTAGTGATAATGTAAACTATATTCTGGCATTGACTAAATTCCCGAAATATCTCCCATATTCAAGGTAGATTATTTTCTGATTTAGCATGGGGTTATCTACTATCAGAAGGGGATTAATGCCCCTAAGTAACTTACTTGATTTCTATTACTCTTATACACTTACCACCCTATGCCACATTCATCCACCGACTTGAGCATCATAGTGTCTTTGCAGGTACCTTATCGATAAGGGGCATTTATGCCACTTATCTTGTTACCAAACCTTAGCTTTTTACAATAGTTTAACTGAGTTTTGAACGTCAATACTTAGGATTTTGTAACACCCTTCTGATTACCATGTTCTACTTGAGTATCGACATAGTAATTCAGAGTATTACTTTCGTTAAAAGCTATACTAGTCGACATACAAGGTAATAAAGAGATTTAGATACATATGTTGCAATACTCATATTTACATATATGAACATCGGGTCTCAATTAAAATATGTACACCACATCAGCAAAGCAAATGAGACAACCCTCTAAGCTAGTCAGAAAACCCGTAACAAAAGAACTAGCCCACTTAAGGCCTAGCCTGCTCAAGCATCCAACCTGACAAAATAACATATAGATACAACGACCTGAAAAACATCTAATAGCACGTATAGGCTGGTAAGGTCCTAACACTACACTACCACTATGTTCACACCAAAGTCCTGAGAATCTCAATCCTCCTCCAGGAAGTCATTGGCCATCGTAAAAAAAAGTAAAATGCATGGTGGATATTTAGTAAAGTAATCATTATTTTTGTAATAAAGTAAAATAGATGGCTAAGATTTAATCTCAATTCAAGATTAAATCTTGGCCTTCCACATGTCTTAATTAGATAGATATTCATTTGTGGTGATGGAAATATCTTTCGGTGTTAAAATCACACCAAAAATACAAAATGGATAAACACACTTACACGATAAAACCAATGTTTCGAAAATTAATACTAACCATAAAATTGTCATACCCACATATTTCTAACCTTATTCTCATATTTCCTAACTTCAGCACCTGGGGTCCAAATTCTGGATTTAAGCTGTCCCATTGGCCTGGGCCCACAAAACACTACTCACTTTTTTCTTTTTTTGGTACTCACTCATAGAGTCGTACTCATCACAATGTTGATCTGTCAAAATCTTAATATTCCCATTAACCATTCCTCAATCAATTTCTAAGGTTCAGCAATGAGAATTCTACCCTAATTCTCTTGATTTGTTCCGTTGTTTCCCTCACGATATCGGTCCTAGTAGGCTTTTCTCTCCAAGCTCGTACCAACACAAAGGTAGATCGCATTTCCTAATGGGGGCTTCATACGGTGCCATGCTGATGCTTGCATGATAAGTGTTGTTATACGCAAATTCGATCAATGGCAAGTATTTGTCCCAACTCCCTTTCTGTCTCAAGATGCATGCCCTTAGCATATCTTCTAATTTTTGGATAGTCCTCTTCGATTGGCCATTGTTTAAGGGTGGTAACCGTGCCATAGCTTTGATCCAAACGCCTTCTGAAAGGCTCCCCAAAACCATGACGTAAATTCGGTCTCGATCCTAGATTATTGTCGACGGTACTCATGCAATCTTACGATCTCTTGGATATATACTGAGCCAGCCTATCTAAGGAGTAAGTTACCTTAATAGGTAGAAAGTGGGCTGACTGGTCAGCCAATCCACTATTACCCATATGGCATCATGACCAGCTTGGATCCTTGGTAGCCCAGTTACAAAGTCCATGGAGATACTTTCCCACTTCCACTCGGGATCGACAAGGGTTGTAACATTCTAGAGTGCTTTGGTGCTCAATCTTCACCTTTGACAAAATAAGCACTTACTTACCCACGTACATACGCCATTTTCATTCCAGGCCATCAAAACATTTTAAATCTTGATACATCTTGGTGGTACAGGGTAAATGGTAAAATGGCTTCTATGGGCTTCCTCCAAAATCTCTCTTCAAGGTCACCACTTGTCAAGATGCAAATCTAACCTTCAAACTCCATACACTATCGACATCTTGCATGAAACCTTTTAACTTTTCACCAGATATTACCTATAGAGTTTCTTGAAATCCTTATCTTCTGTTGGGCTTGAGTGATCCTTCTCCTAAAGTTACTCATGACTAAGATGGCATGCTTTTATGCTCTTAGTGGTCAAGGTCATTCCTAGGTTCAAGTCTCTAAACTTTTCAATCAACTCCACCTCCTTAACCATCATATAGGATAGGTGTTAAGTTTTCCTACTTAAGGCATCAACCACTATATTGGCCTTGCCAGGGTGGTAGTTTAGCCCGAAATTATAGTCCTAGAAACTCCATCTACCTTTCTGTCTCATGTTTAGCTTTTTTGATCAAATAGGTACTTCAGACTCTTATGATTGGAGAACACCTTCAAACTTCACTCTATACAAGTGGTGTCTCCATACCTTTAGAGCAAACACTACACGGCTAACTCTAGATCATGGGAGGGGTAGTTCGCTCATGAGGCTTGAGTTGTCTAGATACATAGGCTACCATTTTCCTATTTTACATCAATACACAACCTAAACCTTTCCCAAAGCATCGCAATACACTTTAAAAGGTACATTGGGGTCAGGCAACACTAAGACGGGGTTAAGGTCAACTTCTGCTCCAACTCTTAAAAGCTCTTTTCACACTCAGAGTCCAAGTAAAAGAAGCATTCTTCCTAGTAAGCTTGGTTATGGGCAATGAAATTTGGGAAAATCCTTTAATAAACCTAAGTAATATCTTGCCAAACCCAAAAAGCTCCTAACCTCTCTTCCGTGGGTCTTTCCCCGTCATCACAGCCTCTATTTCCTGGGATTCAACGCAATGCCTCCTCTTGAAACTACATGCCCTAAAAATTTCCTTCCTCTAATCAAAATTCACACTTAATATTTGTATATAGTTTCCTTTCTCTTAGGATCTCTAGTACTATCTTCAAATGACGCTAATGCTCCTTGTGGGTCTTAGAGTAGATGAGTATGTCATCTATAAAGACAACCACAAACTGATCTGATAGGTTCTAAAGATCCTATTCATGTAGTCCATGAATACAGCAGGAGCATTTGCAAGCCCAAAGGACATAAGGTGAACTCAAAATGGCCATATCGAGTTTGAAAGGCCATTTTTGGTATATCTTCATCCCTTACTCTAATCTAGTAATATCCTGACCTTAGATCTATATTTGAAAATACCACTTCCCCTTCAATTGATCCATCAAATCATTGATCCTAGGAAAAGGGTATTTGTTTTTCACAGTTCTCATTCAATGCCATATCGACACAAGCCTCATGTTTCCATCTTTCTTCTTTACAAATAACCAGAGACTACAAGATGATGCACTAGGCCTTACAAACTTCTTTCTAGTAGGTCTTCCAACTAAGCTTTTAACTAGTGAGGTCCAAGGGAGACATCCTATAAGGTGCTATGGATATGGGTCCTATTCCTAGAAGCAATTCTATTGAAAATTTTATTTCTTTTATGGAGGGAAACTAGGATCTGTCATCAGGAAATACTTTGAGATAGTTCCTCACAAGGTATTTCATCAAAATTTTGCTCAAAGTCCACATCACTAGCGGCCAGGAGAACATAACCCTTAGTCTCTCCCCTATCTAAGTTACCTCTACAATATTTATGTAAAAGCTCAAAGGTTTCCTAATTTCAACGGGAATAGGAAGGAAGATGATTGATTTTTCATACTTAACATTACATGGTTGGCATAAAGCCAATCCATGCCAAGGATTATATCTAGACCTTTCATAGGTAAACAAACTAAATCTAAGACAAAGGACCTAGTTTCAAAACAAAACAGTTAGACAACACCTACCAGTTCTAACGGCTTTCTAGTGGGGGTAAAAATAATGAGTTGGAAGGGAAGTTCTGACACATGTAATTTAAAAGATTCAACACAAGAGTGGGATATGAAAGAATGGGTACGCAGAGAATCAAAGAGTATAATTAAGGTTTTACCGTTCATTCGCACTTACCTTTTATGAGGTTTCATGACTTTGTTGATTCTTCGACATTGATGGTGAAGACTCTTCCTTGTTGTTGCGGGTTGGGGTTGGGGGCCGTTGGGTTTCTCTCTCTACATTCTCGTGAAAAATGGCGGGCTTCCCATCTCAAGAAGCAAACTCCCAGGTCTACTCGGTAAGGTAGGTCTCTGAGTTCTCCTGCACTTAGCATCCGCGGCGAGTGTAGGTATTGGGGGTGAAGCAGCCTGAGGTGCTTTTGTTCGTGTTTAGCCTCCCTTGATTGAAGTTTCTCTGGGCCTTGTGGTCTGAGCAGGACCTGGATTATGGTCTTTGTTGTCGAAAATGCGGTCTATTTTGTGGTTTGAACTTCGGGGCTTGTGGTATTAGCTTTTTGTGAAACCATCAGCCCTTGACATGCTCAGCTTTCTTTGGTCGTCCTTAATGATGCGGCATTTGTTGACCAAGATGGGCAAATCCCTGATCTCCAAATGGGCTACTGCAACATTAATCTTGGCCTTCAACCTGGATTTGTACTTGACGTACTTCCAATCTCGTTAGGGTTCCCTTAGTACATTCTTGAGAATTTGATGAGCCCTCAAACTCAGGATGTTCACAATGCTCATGCCTCCTTGAGTCAATTGCATGAACTCAATGTCCCTGGCATTCTTTCCAACTAGGAAGTTTCTCATAGAAGTAGGCTTTAAATAGTTCCAGTAGATCTAAGATCCAAGGCCTCCATTAGTCTCTGTCATCATTCCACAGAATTCAGACATACCTCCAACATATAAGTGGCAAAAGTCACTTTCTACCATTCTATGCATGGAATCACGTGAAGATTTTCTCCATGCTCTTATTCATTCGTTGGCGTGGTTTGGATTCAAGGTTCCCTTGAATGAAGGTGGGTTGGCTTTGCGAAACCTGAAATGGGCATGTCGGACTTGAGGTATTGTAACCATGGCCAGACGTCCTGGGGGTCTCGATCAATCCTCTCAACATTGCCCTCATGGTCCTAGCCAGCATCGCTGCTTCAGCAATCGTTGTCCTGGTTAGGAGTTGAGGTCCTATTATGTCCGTTCATGCCATTGGTCCCTGTAACGGAATTTTCCTGTAATTTTTTATCATTAGGAATTACCGAATTCCGTAGGTAAATATTATATAAAATTTGAGACCAAACAATCCTTAATAAAGGAATATAACGTTAGAAGAAAGTTAGGAGCAATTCGTGCAAGTATTGCAAACCCCAAATTTCTGTACGTGTAAAATGACCAAAATGCCCCTGAGGTTATTTTACTCAGAAATGAGGATCGTGGGCCCCACCCATCCTCAAGGGGATGTTTTGATGTTAATAAGGGATTGTTTGTGTTATGTGTGTTAATAGAGGAGAAAAATCCTAATTTTGAGCTCACGCGCGAAATGACCAAAACGCCCTTCCCGTTTTAACTTCAATTTGCATGGATAGACCGAACCTCACTAAAATGTGTTAAAAGGTGTTTTTAAGCCATGATTAACCATTGGTTAAGCTTGAGTGGTCTCGGGCAATTTTTAAGTAAAATGACCGTTTTGCCCCTCTCTTTGTAGGTTTACAAATTTTGAGATTTTTGATTCGTTAACGAAACCTAAGCAATATTAGGCTCAAATTAAAGCTTATTAAATTCTAATTACTAATCTAGAGTCAAAATTATTTATTTAGATTGATTAGAACCTAAAATTGCTTAAAACACCCAAATTGCTTAGTAATTCACTTAAACCCTTAACCGTAAATTCTCTAAATTGCATGAATACCTTGCCTACACCTAAAAAATACATGGAACACACAAAATCCTCTTCCACAAGGCTGTAATGCACGAAATTATTGAGTAATAAGTCAGAAAATTATTACACAAAAATCCAAAGAATGAAAACAAAGAATCATGAAAACATGGAAACATGATTCCATGTTTTAAGCCACCAAACAAAATGATTTTTCTTCCTTATTTTTTCTCTAATTTTTGGTCAGATTTCTTCCTTCCTTTGTCCATTTATGAGCTGCAAAATCTCTATAAATAGGCATGCTTGAAGATAGTTTAGATGCTTAGTTCATAACTTACACAAATTCTAGTTTTAGGAGCACCAAAAGCTCTCATTTCCTCCTCCTCTTGGCTGAATTCTTTCTTCAAGTTTTCAAGAATATTTTCTTCATTTCACTCAAGGAAACCAAGTTCTCTTCCTTTCCTTCAAATCAGATTAGGTAGGGAGTTGTTTTTAAGTTTATTTCTATGCTTTGCTAAGTGTTGTTCTTGGTTCAAAATGATGATTTCATGGATTTTCTCTAGTTTTTCCATTTGGTTTTCTTCTTCCTTTTTCTTTGAACAATTCAGCCATATGGCCTAGGTGGGACTAAGATGATGGCTTGATGATGAGGACCTTGAGGGTGGGTTGTGAATCCATCACAAGTTAGGCCTCTAAAGCTTGAAAGTTCCACTTGATGCAAAACTTTAAAGAATAATATTTTTATGATGTTTTTATGATCTTGAGTTTAGAACTTGAAAGATGTATTTTTCACTTTGTCTTGCTAAGATATATTGGGTTGAATTTATATTTCTAAAGTCTTGGAGGAGCTCTAGTAAAGAAATAAAATGAACTTGCATCCATGTTTAAGTTTATGCCTTGCATAACCATGTTTACTTTCTATGTCATCACTAAATTCTCAAGAATGAATAAATGAACTTGCATATTCATGTTTAAATTTCCAAGCTTGCATTTCATGTTTAAATTTCAAGTTGTCACTTAATCTCTAAAGATAATAAAGAAGTTGCATCTCATGTTTATTTTATGCTCTCACTTTATTTTATAATGGCTAAAAGAATCAATGCATGGCATGTTTATTTTATGTCATCACCTAAAAATCCTAGAGCTCAAAGACTTGCTTATGAATCATAAGCAAAGAAATGAGATAATTGGAGTTAAAGAATTTATTCTTTAAGAAGTCTTGAGAATTGGAGCTTAAAAAAAATGTAATTCTCATCCCCCTCAGGTCCTATGCGGACTCCGCGCTCAGGTTGCTTAAGATTCTCTTCTCCCTCTCCTGGTCCTATGCGTCAGGCGCTCCAGTTTCTTGCATCATGTTTATATTACAAGTTCTTGCATCATGTTTAATTTTCAAGTTATCACCTTAAATCTTAAAGATAAAGAAATGGAATTGCATATCATGTTTATAATTCCAAGCTATCACCTTATAAAGATAAGATTAAAATAAGGTTGCATAGCATGGTAATAATTCAAAGATGTCACCTAAATCTCTAAAGCTCAAGACTTGCTCCTTTTATCTTAAGTGAAATATTTAATTATGAACATTCTTTCAAGTTATAAATCGGTCCCATGGTTAAGTTAGGCCTAAAGTCCTATGACTTCTTTCAAGTTTAACAAAAAGAATTAGTTCTAAAAGAGTTTTAAAACTTTGTAAGAATTTTATGGGAAGCTAGTAATTTATGTGTACTTAAAATATGATTTGATGCTTATTAAGAATTTGGTGTCATTGATTGATTCCCTGGTTTATATGTTATAGTTGCTGTTGCAAACAATGAAAACTTATGCATGAAATAAAGACATATTCTATTCCTGGAAGAAAGTGTATTCCCTAAGAGTGCAATTTGGAAAGATTCTGGCTAAGGAAAGATTTGGTATTTAAGCGTGTCCATTGTGACCCACCTCTCTTCCTGGGAATCTCCAGATGCATGATTCCAGTTGGTATATATTATTTCGGCATAAGACTATAAATGAGAAAATGTTATGATGATTATGAATGAAGAATTGTATTATGATATAACATGCAAAGACTTAAAGGTGACTCAAAATATATGAGAAAATGATCCTTTGGACCAATCAAACTATAGGCGGTGAAAAGGTGATTCTTGCCCCCTAGTCTGTTCTCTCAAAAGGGTAGAGCGAATTTTTACTTATCAAAAGGGATAAGTATGTGCTGGTGACGACTAGCAAGGTATGAGCTCATAACCTAGATTACTCCCAAAAGGGTGAAGTATAGGGTGGCCCAGGAAAATGATGATGAAAGTAACTTTAAGTCACCTAAGAAACTAAGTAAATGCATTATGTGAATATGATGTTCTGCTATGCATAGTATTTATGAGATGATGATGAGAAATATGATATTCTGCTATGCATAGTATTATGAAATGATGATGAGGAATATGATGTGATTTTATGCATAACTATGTTATTATATATGAAAGGAAAAGTTCATTATAAACATGACATGCTAAGTTTATGATGCATTATAAGACGCATGATTAAAACGACGAACCTCGGTAAAGTATATTTTCGAACTTAATAAATCAATCTTAGCATGCTCACTATTTCATAATAACCCGAGGTTCCTGGGGACGATGATGATGACACAATGCATCATGAGGTGAGTACCCTCTGAGATTCTTTTATAAGTTTCTCACTCCCTCTATTTTTCTTTCCATCTCGTCTTCAAGAAACGGAAGGAAGCGTTCGTGAATCACATTGAGGCTGTCAGGGTACTGAACTTGAATCCTGCTAGTTTCACTCGTATATTTCAGATATCTATCCCTATCCCTGGAGTGTTATTACTAGGTGCCATTAATGGATGTCCTTCCATCCATATATTATTTATGTTTTATTAGATTGCCTACACTTAGTCTTATTCTGTTGGTAGGCAAAATATCTATATGATATGTAATTATGGATGCTGTATGATGGAGCCAATATATTATGATGTGATGTTTGTAAATTCCTATGTGTCTTTTAAATTTTGCTAAATCATTCACGTTAAGCGGCTCACGTTTTCAATTATGTTTAAAAAAAAAAATGGCTCGTAATTTCACTAAGTATTTTCAAAGCATGATTAAGGAACTGAAGCAAAGAGTAAAGTCTAGTAATTAATCAATCCTCCTAGGTGTATTGGGTTAATTATTAGGGTGTTACATTTTGGTATTAAAGTTCGTTCTCACGACCTGAGATTGGACTTTATGCTTCTAAAGCATAATACGTTAGTAATGTCATGTGTAGATGTTTATCATTAGGATGAGCTTGAGGATTAGAAATACATGACTCCTGTATGTTGAAAGTGCCATGGTAACTTGCTCACTTTGCATGGAATATTGGGCTTGATCACCTTGAGTGTTGCCTGTTTTGTGTGTATAGGGACCAATGGCACGACGACAACGAGCTCAGAGCGCGGCACGAATAACCAAGATAATGAACCGCTGAAGCACTTCGCGACGTAGCAAGGACCATG
Organism: Dalbergia oliveri; assembly: GCA_030441495.1. Classification (NCBI taxonomy): domain Eukaryota; kingdom Viridiplantae; phylum Streptophyta; class Magnoliopsida; order Fabales; family Fabaceae; genus Dalbergia; species Dalbergia oliveri. Next base: position 8,131 of record JAMLFY010000342.1, on the reverse strand, counting down.
AGAATGATGATGGAAGGATGGGTCAGAATCGTCAAGCTAATATAAATCAAGGACATGAAATTCCCGAACATGCTCGTTCGGGGAATTTCGTAAGGATGAACCCACCTGTTTTCAAGGGGACCCTGAATCCTAATGTGAGATGAATGGATTCGGAATATGAGAAGGTCTTTGCATCTCCAAGTGTTCAGAGAGCAGAAGGTCACTTTTGCCACCCACATGCTGAGGGTGATGCCGGCTCTGGTGGGCTGGTGTCGAAGACTCCTGGAGGCAACCGAAGTGGACATTGATTGGGAATTATTCAAGGTCCATTTTCCGAGAAGTACTTTCAGAGTCGGTTAGAAATGCTAAGGACATTGAATTCATGCAACTTGTCAGGGGAATATGAATGTGGCTCATATCCTGCCAGATTTGAGGAACTCATTAAGTTCTCAAGGATGTACCAAGGTAACCCTGATGAGTATTGGAAATGCATTAAATACGAGTCAGGGTTAAAGCGGGTTATGTTTGGAGGTTGCGCACTTGGAAATTCAGGGATTTCTCTACCTTAGTCAACAAATGCCGCATCATTGAAGAAGGTAGGAGAAACTGTACTTCAACCTAAGAATATCATTAAAAGCTGACACCTCAAGGTCAAAGTTCAGAGGCAAAATCGACCTCCATTTCCACATCAATCAAGATCACAAGTGCCACAAAGGAACTTTCATCAAGGAAGACCGAACAACAACAACAACCGCTATAATAATCCAAGCAACAATCGCAACAACAACAATAATAACAATAAAGGGAAAGCACCACAAAGAGGTCCGCAGCACCTCCACGACCCGTGCCATCCATGGAATGTCCCAAGTGCGGCAAGAATCATGGGAGCATGCCATGTCAGACCAAACAAACGTGTGCTACCGGTGTGGAAAACGGTCATTACTCAGGAATGCACAGAAAGGAACCCGCCAAACCCCAATCCCAAGCAGAAATACCAAGGAAGGGTATTCACCGTTAATGCCTGAAGAACGACAAACACGAAATCTCGTGGAAGGTAAGTGTAATATGTATGGTAGAAACTTAATTGTACTGTATGATTTGGCGCTTCCCATTCTTTTATCTCCCACTCGTGTGTTAAAACCCTTAACTTGCATATACTGAGCTTCCTTTTGACCTTATTGTTTCTACCCCTCCTTGGAAAACCCGTTAGGACTTGTAAATGTTGTTTAGATTGCCATTTTGTTATTGAGAATAGATCATTTGTTTTAGATCTCATTTGCTTACCCATGCAAGGTTTAGATGTGATTCTTGGCATGGATTGGCTTGAAGCCAACCGTGTACTGTTAACCTGCTATGAGAAAACCATTACTTTCTTCCTCCCATTAGACCTAAGAAACCCATAAGTCTTTACATAATGCTATGGAAATGGATCTGGTAAGGGTGAGAGTAAAGGTTATATTTTCTTAGCTGCTAGTGATGCAGACTTTGAGCAAAGTATCGATGAGATACCGATAGTAAGAAATTATCCCGAAGTATTTCCAGATGAGATACCGAGTTTCCCCCAAGAGATAGAGTTTTCCATAGAATTGCTTCGGGTGCAGGTCCCATATCCATAGCCCCATCAGGATGTCCCCATTAGAGTTGACCAGTTGAAAGCTCAGTTGGAGGATTTATTGGAGAAAAAGTTTGTCAGACCTAGTGCGTCACCTTGGGAGACCCCTGTGTTGTTTGTGAAGAAAAAGGATGGGAGTATGAGGATGTGTGTTGACTATAGGCAATTGAATAAAGTGAAGTGAAGAACAAATACCCTTTGCCTAGGATAGATGACTTGATGGACCAGCTTAAAGGGCAACGTGTTTTCTAAGATTGATTTGAGGTGAGGTTACCACAGATTAGGGTGAAAGATGAAGATATACCAAAAACGGCCTTTCGTCCCCGATACGGCCATTTTGAGTTTGCAAGTAATGTCCTTTGGATTAACCAATGCTCCGGCAATTTTATGGATTACATGAATAGGATCTTTAGACCTTATTTAGATCAGTTTGTGGTTGTCTTTATAGATGACATTCTCATCTACTCTAAGACCCACGAGGAGCATGAACGCCACCTAACTATAGTCCTGGAAATCCTAAAGGAAAAGAAACTATATGCCAAGCTTTCTAAGTGTGAATTCTGGTTGGATGAGGTGAAATTTTTAGGGCATGTAGTATCTAAGAAAGGAATTGCTGTAGATCCTAGTAAGGTGGAAACGGTTTAATTGGGAAGACCAAACACGGTAATGAAGTAAGGAGCTTCTTAGGTTTAGCTGGTTATTATCGGTTTATCAAGGGATTTTCCAGATTTCCCTTCCTGACTAAGCTAACTAGGAAAAACACCTCTTTTTCATGGACCCAAAGTGTGAAAAGAGCTTTCAAAGCTGAAACACAAGCTAACCTCAACCCCTGTTTTAGTGTTACCCGACCCCAATGTGCCTTTTGAAGTGTCCTGTGATGCTTCGAGGAAGGGTTTGGGTTGTGTCCTGATGCAGGATAGGCAAGTGGTGGCCTATGCATCGAGGCAACTCAAGCCACATGAGGCAAATTACCCCACCCATGACCTTGAGTTAGCCGTCTCGTGTTTGCTCTAAAGATTTGGAGACACCATTTATACGAGAATAAGGTTTGAGGTGTTTTCTGATCACAAGAGTTTGAAATATCTCTTTGATCAAAAAGAGCTAAACATGAGGCAAAGAAGGTGGATGGAGTTTTTAAAAGATTATGATTTCGGGTTAAACTATCATCAGGTAAAGCTAATGTTGTAGCTGATGCCCTAAGTAGGAAATCCTTACAAGTGTCCCGTTTGATGGTGAAGAGATTGAGTTAATTGAGCAATTTAGAGACCTCAACCTAGGAATGACCTTGACCACTAAGGGCATAAGAGCTTGTCACCTTAGTGTGACAAGTGAATTCAAGGAAAGAATTGCTCAAGCCCAAAGGAAAGATACAGAATTTCAAGAGACCTTAAAGGCGGTAAGAGCTGATAAGTTGAAAGGTTTTACCCAAGGGAATGATAGTTTATGGAGGTTTGAAGGTCGTATATGTGTACCTGCTAGTGGTGACCTCGAAAGGATATTTTGGAGGAAGCCCATAAGAGTCATTTCACCCTCCATCCTGGTGCCACCAAGATGTATCAAGATTTGAGGAAGATGTTCTGGTGGCCTGGATTGAAAGGATGTGTGCACATGGGTGAATAAATGCTTGGTATGTCAAAAGGTGAAGATTGAGCACCAAAGACCTCTGAATGTTGCAACCCCTATCAATCCCCGAGTGGAAGTGGATAGTGTCTCCATGGATTTTGTAACTCGACTCCAGAGGACCCAGCGAATCATGACGCCATTTGGGTAATAGTGGATCGGTTGACTAAGTCAGCCCACTTTTTACCTATTAAGGTGACTTATTCCTTGGATAGGTTAGCACGGTTATATATTAAGAGATAGTAAGGTTACACGAGTCCGTCGACGATAATCTCGGTAAACCGGATTCACGTCACGGTTTTGGGGAGCCTTCAGAAGGCGTTTGGTTCAAACTGTGTTTGACGGGCTTATCACCCCAACGGACGGTCAATCTGAAAGAACTATCCAAACTTTGGAGGACATGTTGAGGGCTGCAGATGATTTGAATTTGCATAAACAACGGTTATCATGCAAGTATTGGTATGGCACCATACGAGGCCCTCTATGGACGGAAGTGTCAATCACCTCTGTTGGTATGAGCCGGAAAGCAAAGTCTACTGGACCGGTATTTGTGGGAAACGACGGAACAAATCAAGAAGATTAGGGATAAGATCTCACTTGCTCAAGTCGCAGAAAAACTATGCGGACAAGCGGGAAACCGCTAGATTTTCAAGAAGGGGACCATGTGTTCCTAGAATCACCCACCAGGCATAGGCCGAGCAATGAAAGTAAAGAAATTGAGCCCAGATTTCTTGGTCCATTTGAAATCCTTAGCAAAATAGGATCTGTAGCCTACCGTATAGCCCACCCAGGAGTATCCAACCTTCATGATGTTTTCCATGTCTCCAGTTAAGGAAATATCATTACCCATCATGTACTAGCCAGAACATGTACAATTAAGAGATGACCTAACGTTTAACTTACCACCCACGAAATCGTTGAGGAGGAGTTAAGCAGTTAAGGAACAAGGTTGTACCCCATCAAAGTAGCATGGGGACAAGATGAAACCAAAAGTTACATGAAGCTGGAAATAGATATGCAAGCACAGATCCAGAGGAATTCTAGATAACGATTTTCGGGCGAAATTCTTTTAAGGAGGGGAGTAATGTAACGCCCCAATTTTTCCTGTAATTTTTACTATCATTAGGAATTACCGAATTACCGTAGGTAAATATTATATAAAATTTGAGACCAAACAATCCTTAATAAAGGAATATAACGTTAGAAGAGAAGTTAGGAGCAATTCGTGCAAGTATTGCCCCCCATTTCTTGTACGTGTAAAATGACCAAAATGCCCTGAGGTTATTTTACTAAGAAAATGAGGATCGTGGGCCCCACCCATCCTCAAGGGGATGTTTTGATGTTAATAAGGGATTGTTTGTGTTATGTGTGTTAATAGAGGAAAATCCTAATTTTGAGCTCAAACGCGAAAATGACCAAAACGCCCTTACGCTTTTTAACTCCGATTTGCGTGCCACTAGACCCGAACCTCACTAAAATGTGTTAAAAGGTGTTTTTAAGCCATGATTAACCATTGGTTAAGCTCGGGTGGTCTCGGGCAATTTTTAAGTAAAATGACCGTTTTGCCCAGTCTCTTGTCAGTTTTACAAATTTTGAGATTTTGATTCGTCTAACGAAACCTAAGCAATATTAGGCTCAAATTAAAGCTTATTAAATTCTAATTACTAATCTAGAGTCAAAATTATTTATTTAGATTGATTAGAACCTAAAATTGCTTAAAACACCCAAATTGCTTAGTAATTCACTTAAACCCTTAACCGTAAATTCTCTAAATTGCATGAATACCTTGCCTACACCTAAAAAATACATGGAACACACAAAATCCTCTTCCACAAGGCTGTAATGCACGAAATTATTGAGTAATAAGTCAGAAAATTATTACACAAAAATCCAAAGAATGAAAACAAAGAATCATGAAAACATGGAAACATGATTCCATGTTTTAAGCCAAACAAAATGATTTTTCTTCCTTATTTTTTTCTCTAATTTTTGGTCAGATTTCTTCCTTCCTTTGTCCATTTATGAGCTGCAAAATCTCTATAAATAGGCATGCTTGAAGATAGTTTAGATGCTTAGTTCATAACTTACACAAATTCTAGTTTTAGGAGCACCAAAAGCTCTCATTTCCTCCTCCTCTTGGCTGAATTCTTCTTCAAGTTTTCAAGAATATTTTCATTTCACTCAAGGAAACCAAGTTCTCTTCTTTTCCTTCAAATCAGATTAGGTAGGGAGTTGTTTTTAAGTTTATTTCTATGCTTTGCTAAGTGTTGTTCTTGGTTCAAAATGATGATTTCATGGATTTTCTCTAGTTTTTCCATTTGGTTTTCTTCTTCCTTTTCTTTGAACAATTCAGCCATATGGCCTAGGTGGGACTAAGATGATGGCTTGATGATGAGGACCTTGAGGGTGGGTTGTGAATCCATCACAAGTTAGGCCTCTAAAGCTTGAAAGTTCCACTTGATGCAAAACTTTAAAGAATAATATTTATGATGTTTTTATGATCTTGAGTTTAGAACTTGAAAGATGTATTTTTCACTTTGTCTTGCTAAGATATATTGGGTTGAATTTATATTTCTCTAAAGTCTTGGAAGCTCTAGTAAAGAAATAAAATGAACTTGCATCCATGTTTAAGTTTATGCCTTGCATAACCATGTTTATTTTCTATGTCATCACTAAATTCAAGAATGAATAAATGAACTTGCATATTCATGTTTAAATTTCCAAGCTTGCATTTCATGTTTAAATTTCAAGTTGTCACTTAATCTCTAAAGATAATAAAGAAGTTGCATCTCATGTTTATTTTATGCTCTCACTTTATTTTATAATGGCTAAAAGAGTCAATGCATGGCATGTTTATTTTATGTCATCACCTAAAAATCCTAGAGCTCAAAGACTTGCTTATGAATCATAAGCAAAGAAATGAGATAATTGGAGTTAAAGAATTTATTCTTTAAGAAGTCTTGAGAATTGGAGCTTAAAAAAAATGTAATTCTCATTCCCTCACCGGTCCTATGCGGACTCCGGCGCTCAATTATTAAGATTCTTCTCTCTTCCTCCTGGTCCTATGCGGATTCCGCCGCTCCAGTTTCTTGCATCATGTTTATATTACAAGTTCTTGCATCATGTTTAATTTTTAAGTTATCACCTTAAATCTTAAAGATAAAGAAATAAATTGCATATCATGTTTATAATTCCAAGCTATCACCTTATAAAGATAAGATTAAAATAAGGTTGCATAGCATGGTAATAATTAAAGATGTCACCTAAATCTCTAAAGCTCAAGACTTGCTCCTTTATCTTAAGTGAAATATTTAATTATGAACATTCTTTCAAGTTATAAATCGGTCCCATGGTTAAGTTAGGCCTAAAGTCCTATGACTTCAAGTTTAACAAAAGAATTAGTTCTAAAAGAGTTTTAAAACTTTGTAAGAATTTTATGGGAAGCTAGTAATTTATGTGTACTTAAAATATGATTTGATGCTTATTAAGAATTTGGTGTCATTGATTGATTCCCTGGTTTATATGTTATAGTTGCTGTTGCAAACAATGAAAACTTATGCATGAAATAAAGACATATTCTATACCTGGAAGAAAGTGTATTACTAAGAGTGCAATTGGAAAGATTCTAAAGGAAAGATTTGGTATTTAACGTGTCATTGTGACCCACCTCTCTTTCCTGGGAATCTCCAGATGCATGATTCCAGTTGGTATATATTATCGGCATAAGCTATACTAATGAGAAAATGTTATGATGATTATGAATGAAGAATTGTATTATGATATAACATGCAAAGACTTAAAGGTGACTCAAAATATATGAGAAAATGATCCTTTGGACCCGTCAAACTATAGCGGTGAAAGGTGATTCTTGCCCCCTAGTCTGTTTCTCAAAAGGGTAGAGACAGAATTTTTACTTATCAAAAGGATAAGTATGTGCTCATGAACTAGCAAGGTATGAGCTCATAACCTAGATTACTCCCAAAAGGGTGAAGTATAGGGTGGCCCAGGAAAATGATGATGAAAGTAACTTTAAGTCACCTAAGAAACTAAGTAAATGCATTATGTGAATATGATGTTCTTACTATGCATAGTATTTATGAGATGATGATGAGAAATATGATATTCTGCTATGCATAGTATTATGAAATGATGATGAGGAATATGATGTGATTTTATGCATAACTATGTTATTATATATGAAAGGAAAAGTTCATTATAAACATGACATGCTAAGTTTATGATGCATATAAGACGCATGATTAAAGGACGAACCTCGGTAAAGTATATTTTCGAACTTAATAAATCAATCTTAGCATGCTCACTATTCATAATAACCAGAGGTTCCTGGGACGATGATGATGACACAATGCATCATGAGGTGAGTACCCTCCTGAGATTCTTTTTATAAGTTTCTCACTCCCTCTATTTTTCTTTCCATCTCGTCTTAAGAAAAAGAGAAGGAAGCGTTCGTGAATCACATTGAGGCTGTTAAGGGTAGTTGAACTTGAATCCTGCTAGTTTCACTCGTATATTTCAGATATCTCCCTATCCCTGGAGTGTTATTACTAGGTGCCATTAATGGATGTCCTTCCATCCATATATTATTTATGTTTTATTAGATTGCCTACACTTAGTCTTATTCTATTGGTAGGCAAAATATCTATATGATATGTAATTATGGATGCTATGATGGAGCCAATATATTATGATGTGATGTTTGTAAATTCCTATGTGTCTTTTAAATTTTGCTAAATCATTCACGTTAAGCGCGGCTCACGTTTTCAATTATGTTTAAAAAAAAAAATGGCTCGTAATTTCACTAAGTATTTTCAAAGCATGATTAAGGAACTGAAGCAAAGAGTAAAGTCTAGTAATTAATCAGAATCCTACCTAGGTGTATTGGGTTAATTATTAGGTGTT